>CM076583.1:815352530-815499135 GCA_034641835.2 Pinus albicaulis | reverse complement strand
GAGGGGTAGAAGCATCTAATTCCTCAACATGTGGACCAAAGACAACCATGGGTCTTTCTTCTTGAAGGTTGAGACTATCTGGGGTGAGTACAGCTTCTGGAGGGATCATAAAAGAGGTGACTTGGGATTGATATGCAGGTTGCTTCAATAGCTCAGTCAAGGGAACTAGGATTTCGGCTTTCTCAAGTTCCTTTTGCAAACTGAAAACAGGAGAAGATTTTTCTATTACAACCTCTTTTGACTATTTATTTTCAGCTGAGGGTTTAACTTCTTTTGACTCAGATTTGGTATTAGGAGGAATGACTACTTTGGAAGAGGAAGGAATTTGAACATCAGACTGCAAAGGTTTGTTTAGAGGGCCCTTACCTTTGTCTGTGACTTTCTGCACTGTTGATTCCTTCTGAGCAGGTGCTTCCTTCTGGGGAGGCTCTTCTTCTTGATCTTGAGTACGAGTCCTCTTCCTAGAAGATCTGAGATCATATCTTCTATTGAACTGTGCTTGCATAAAAGCAGCAAATTGTTTACAATAATGGTCAATTTCTGCATCTTCTGTGTCTTTGGTCTTTTCTTCTTCTTGCAATGGGCACTCAGCTCCTTCATTTCCCTGCAAAGGGCATTCTTCTCCATCACTATTTGAAAAAGAAAGATTTGCATCCTCCAGTCCATAGGCAGTGTCTTCAGTAGAATCATCTACTGGACCTTCCAAGTACAATGGGTGTGGTACTTGATCTTGTTGTTCTTTTGTTTCCCTTGGCAATATTTGCAGGGGTGGTTTCTTGTATTGAGGATTGTAACCCTGTTTTGAGCATTGTGGAAATTCTTGGGGGCTGAATTCTTGGTCTCCAATTCAAGCTTGACCAGTTTACCAGAAAGGTTCTTGATCATTCTGCTCATTTCTTCAATTCTGTCATTGGCTGAGTCTCTGTCTTGGTAGGAGGTAGATACCTCCTCTTTGCCCCTTCTTCTAGTATCTTGTTCAGATTTTCCCTTTGATTTACCAGTGGAGGCGAAATTTGCCTCAATTTCTAGTGCATCTGACTGAGCATCATCGAGAGTAGCAGGTTTTCTTTCTCTGAGAGAGAAACCAAATTTTGAATCAAAGGCTGATACAAAAACCACCTTAGCAGCAGTTTGATGAGGTTTCATCTTGGCAGGAAGACTCAAATACAATTTATTAAATCTCTTGATAAATTCTGACACCCCTTCATTATGTCTTTTCTTGAGTGTATTGAACTCAATAAGACAATGTCCATGGTCTTTCTTCTCTCCCCATTTTCTGAGAAAAGTATCTTCCATTATTTCCCAAGTGGTAATAGAACGACCTGCCAATGTCTTAATCCATTTTCGAGCTTCACCATCAAGAGATTGGACAAAAAGCCTTAAGACCACATCTAAATGTTCCACATTAAAATTCTCTGCAAAAGCACAGAAGACCTCAAGATGTTTTTGAGCATCAATCTCATTTTCCCCATTGAATCGGGGTAAAATCTTCAAATAATCTTGGGGCATATCATTCAACACTTGGGGTAATGCCAGAGGGGCATATTTATTTAGCAAGAAGCCTGGAACATTTGCCATTGGAGGGGGTGGAGGTAGTGCAATAGTTTGATGAGTAAGAGGAGGAGGAGGAAGTGGAGTATGGATAACAATAGGAATATAATGAACAACAGCTTGAGGTGTTGAGGGGAATAATGGTCTGTTAACAGCAGATACTTCAGTAACTTCTTTAACCTCTTCAACCTCAGGAGTAGGGTGAAAATTATCTTTATTTCTGATACCTCCTCGGGGTGGACTATCTGAATAGTAATAATCGGTATCTCCCACAGTGAAGTTGGGATCTGGCACTTGAGCTTCTTGAGAAGAAGAGGATGGAAAGTCTTCTATAGACAATTTAGGGATTTCAGAGTGGACTGATTTTCTTTCCCTCTAATTTCTTCTATGTATGATCTTTTCAGGGTCAGACACTGAAAGTGTCTTTGGCTGAGACGTATCTGACCTCAGGTGTGGCTTACGAGGAGCCAGGACTGCAAATAGATTTATCAAATAACAGATGTGGAGTCGCCAAGGCGAGGGATCTACAACTCTCAACTCTTCATGCTCACCTACTTGAAGAGTGAATTAGATTTTGTCGAGGCCGAGGGATTTACAATTTTATTAACTTCGTTCCCGGCAACGGCGCCAAAAAGATGTTGTCGCTCCTAGAGACAGCCTAGAGTTGTGATAGACCAGTGCCTAGGACATCTTATATAGTAAGGAGCATATGGTATAATAGATGAAGTTATCAATTAAAAGCTCTCATGCTATCTCTTGTAAAACAAGGAATATTAATCTGAATGGGACCAAGACCTTCAGAAACAGACGCAGAGGAAGGAATATTGCAGAGGCAATATGCAAAAACTCCAATATAAAAGCAACAGACAATTCAGAGACAGCTTACTGTAAAGAGGGCCAATTCAGAAATACCTCGCAGAAATAAATTATCAGAAGGTGTATGTAGTGAATGAAATATTGAGAGAATATTAGTTGTCATTGAGCTGATATCCGGATACACAATACCACCATGCATGGGCTTACCAATCTAAGAATCCATACATGAGAATAGCGTTTTAAAAACACCCTCCCAAAGAAACTAATATAGCAGAAATACGGTTTAGATGAATAGTGGAACAAAATATCATGCATGAGCCATATTTAAAGCGCTTGACTAATCCGAGTATGGGTATCAACTAGGATAAATCCATACCAAAAATCAGTGAGCCACTCGCATTCCAAAACATGATACAGGAAAGATGGATGAAATGAAATGATCTATTTAAATAACACATAAGAGAAAGTTACAGACTGTGAAATACCAAAGACCAGAATCCTCTTTGAGAGATGGAACTCCTCCTCACTGAGACCCTATGGGCTCTGAGCCTTCATACAAGAGTTCTACAAAATGTATACAAAAAGCCTTTCACTGCATCATTTTCTGATAAAATCTAGAACCCCAAATCATCTGTTCTTTGGGAGCTTTATAGGAGAACAAGAAAGCTCAAAAAAGGGAGTAGGTGATGAACATTTAATTGTCTCATTAAAACAAAATGGCGGAGACGTGCACGCCCATACTGCTCGATGACTTTGTAATGCTGTTTGTACTCTGTGGCCTGCTAACTGAAATAAATGCACTAGGTAGAAATCTCTTTAGGAACACGGCAAAGCAGTAAAATCACATAAACATTCCGTCCTTTCTTGAAAGAAAATGGTGCTGAAAAGAAAGCCTTTAGGTATTTTATCTGCGAGGGGTACCTTCTGCCTTCTAACTCTGAATTATGGTTTAAGGTCTTCAGTGCTGAACGTCGAATTCTTGATCCTTCACTGATATTTCTCTGCTACTCCATTAATGTCTCCATCTGCGCAATCTGTGCTTTGAATGACTCTGGAGGGTTTGACAGATTTTAACCCTGCTGCTTTAATGGAAGTCTTGTCGGCATATCTTCCCGAGCCTTTCTTCATAATTCAGCTCTGAAAAATGGTCCTTTGACGTGCTCTCTATCATAGTAATAGAGACTGTGAATCATGATAGTTTTCCGCCGCTGTAAACCTGCAAAACCCGCAAACTCGTCAAGAAAACAAATGCATGGGGACGATGATGCAGTGGGGATGACTGTGTAGCAACGCGGCATGATGAAATGGCGGAAGTATGTGGGGTGGCGATGAAAAATGCAGTGGAACAATGGTGGATGGACTAGCCAAAGTTATAACGTAAAACATTAAAATATGACATATGAATGGAATATATAAATGGCGGAGGAAAAATGCGATAAACACGTGGGACAGTGACGTGGAGGTACGGAGTCCACTGGCGGAGAGGTAAGTGATCTGGATCGTCAGATCTCAGGAGGAGATCGACGACTGAAAATGCGTCGGAGGGCGATGGACCGTGGGCCAGGGGTACGGTTTCCCCATGTTAACTTCCGCGCAGCTTCGAGGAGCGATCGCCGTCGGATGGGTCGCTCTAGATCGGATGGCTCACGTGCATATCGCTTCGTATCCTCAGTCGAACGATAACACGCGATGAGGTAGCGGTTTTGGAATAGTGATGGAGCCACGTGTCGTGCGATGTATGGAGTCGCTCCGAATTGAGAAATACTGCCCGCCTACGGAAGGCGGTGCGATAGATACCGGGCAGTTTTGAACAGTGGACGCGGGGCGGGGACCACCGGGACAAATAGACTCCAGGCCGTTGATTTTACGGTTTGATCAGACGGTAGGCAGGTAGGCTACGGGCGCGGTAGAGATGAACGAACACCGTCTGATCTGTACAGCTCGACAGTTATGAACGCGCCCGATATTCATTTGATAAGCGCCTTTCGGGCTGCGGCTTGCTCTAACACCCAGGTTACGTGGAGAAAAAGACTGAGGGTCTAGGGCCGAAAGGTGTCAGACCATATATATTTTCGAGTGTGGGCTTTTTGCCCTTTTAATGCCATTTTGAGTTTAGAAAAGGGGAACGATAGGCGGAAAAACAATTTTTTTAGGCCAAACAGAGGGTGTTTAAAGGGGATTGTTTGTCAGAATTTTATGCAATTTAACAGAACGCTGACATGATCAACACCTTGAATTTTTGCCCCTAATACTCCATTATACTCTAGTATAAGGTGCTGACCTAGAGTGTGTTGATCATCCATAAAATTAACTTAAAATCATCTTCTTTTTCTCTCTCCTAAATGGCTAGGGAAGCTGCTAGGGTTTCTAGTATCTACGGCATATTTGTTCATAAAACTGAATTTTAAATGCACATTGGTGGTCAATATTTAGGGATGGCCTCTATAAATTGTTAAAAAACAAAATCTGGCATAGAGCATGATCTAAACCTACTAAATAGGGCTGATGTCAGCCTCTTTATTGCTGTTTATGCATACCTAACGACCATAGAATTATTTCCCCTAGCCTAAACCTAGCCTCTATTCAAAGGTCTTGCTCCTGTGTTGTTGAATAACATTTTAAGACCTTTTCTTGGGCTGCGACATGGCATTGAAAGCCCTATCATTGGATATCATCCAAGCCCTAACTTATAGCAGCCTACTTATTGGTCTTAGTGTAGAGCATGTGCACCATAACAGAAAAATTAGGCCATCGTAGGCCTAGCTGGTACTCTACCCAACAATAGACCTTTAATTCATCACCTTGAGCCCTAGTATTAGAGTATCTTTTAGGTGATTTAGGGAAGCCTCCCTTGTGGTTTAAATCCAATGAAGTATCAGGGCAACATGATACTTTCGCAACACCAAATTATAGATTTCTTCTACAAAAGAAGCAATTCCACTATAATGCTCGTTTGTGGTTATATCATCATATATTTGTATCCAATCTTGTAGCTGTACTTTTATTTATTTTTTATTTACCAATTCTTGTGCTGTAGATTTTAAAATCTTTTGACTCTTGAGTTTAGGATTAGATATGCTTCTCTTTTACTGGGTGATCATAGTGTTAAATCACTTACTATGGATAGTTCTCATTTAGAAGTTAGAACCAATTGGACAATTAAGGTATATTTTTGTCCAAGATTAATTTTTCCAATTTTGTCGCTTCATTTGCCACTGCAGGAAGTTTTCAAACTGTACAGTAAAGAACTCCCAATGATGAGTTATTGTGCAAATACTGGGAAGGAGTCTCCATTTGTTGAAAGATGTGTGACAAGTGGGTGAGTCTATTATTTGGTTACTGCAGTGAGTGTTTATGTAGCATTAAATCGTTTTTTAGCTGATGGTTGTTTGATCTCTTGAGACTTGAACATGGTTATAAGGATGCCTTCCAAAGTTAATTTTTCCTGTCACAAGACTTTACTTCCCTTGTGTTTAAAAGTTTCAGATGCCTAACACAAGTTGGCTGTTGTTTCCTCCAGCATTTCTTATATTATTCTGATAAATAAATTTTTATTAGTTTTACATATTCTAATGTAACAGGAAATACTGCTCACTAATTGTGAAGTCTGATGCCTTCCTGGGTGCTGAGGAGGTAATCTTATCTTTAAAGTTTTGCTGTCTAGAAATTGAGTGAATGTATAATGCTGTGGTTTGTAATTGAATGCGGGGCATTTCATGAACTACGGACCTAAATTTGATGTCTTTGTAATCAGCAAGAAAAGAAGGGACTAAGTATTTCTTACTGATTCTGTAGTGGTTGATAATATTTTGATGATTTGTCTATGCTGTAATTTTATACATTCCTTTTTCTATTTTTTTGCATGTTTAAACTGAGTTGCATAGGTGTGAATTTTCTAACATAATGATTGTCATGATCTTTTCCTCATTTTTTTTGGAATTGCTGCACTGAAATGAAACTGCAAATGAAGCAAACATTTCCTCAGTAAATTCAGGAATGGAAACAAGCAGCTTAGTTCTGATATCCGAGTATGCTTTTGATGTGTGTAGGTGATAGCTGCAGTAACTTATCAAATAATTCCTGCTAACACACAATATGCTGAAATTCCTCTTGCTGCTGTTGGCAAAAATTACCAACGCAAGGTAACTTAATGTGCTAACCATTTAATCCCTGCTTCAAATTACTACCTTCCATGACAAGAATATCTACCAAGATACCCTTCCCTAGAATTTTTTTTTGGCAATGTATGTGTCAGGTGTAGCTGCCATGGCTGCAGAAGCACATTGGTCAAACAGTTGTCATTGTGCGTAGATATATGTAATGCTTAATTTGTAAGAAATTTCTCTTTAACATTGTTGTGTGTTTGTGTCTGCAATGACTAAGTGTGTCTATGGGCATTTTGCCTTTGTTTACATGAATTTTAAATAAGTTTGAGTTTCATCTGATCTTGTTATGAGGGTAAGCTGTTTGCTCTTCATGAACATGATTCGTATTCTTTTTGGTAGTTGTCTTAATGATTTGCATTTTCTGAATTCAGCTATATTCACAAGGGTTATGTGTATATAACTAGGGTACTGTCGTATAACCATACATTTTAAATATTCACCTTCTGATATTTCAAAATTCAAATATTTTTCTTTTGTCTGGATCTAGAAGTTCTTTTTAAAGTTGTATATGAAGCTGTTTTGGATCTTTATCTAATCCATTGTGCGCCAGCTTTAGGTTTGGTTTGTCTGAAGCTTTAAGCATGTAGTTCTGTTTATTGTACATCTTGCTCCTAAAGAGCTAATTATTTAAAGCAAAAATTTTCTGCATGGTGTTTGTGGGGAATCACAAATTTTTGAAACTTTGATGGACCTTGAATGACTTGAGTATTGATTGATTGAAGCGGATGCATATTATTCTCTGTTGGAAATAATGAGAAGGGGGGGGGGGCAGGTGAATCAGTATTTCACTTTTTCTTACAATTTAGTATCATAAAGCATTAGCCAAAAACATCACATCAAAGGAACACAAGTAATATATATAAACAATTATTTATTTGATAAGGGAAGTTACAACTTCTGGTTTACCAGCTACAACTGGAAGGGCTACAACCCCAGGTTTACCAGCATCCACAGGAAGGAAACGACAACCTCTTGAAGGAAGCTACAACCTCTTGAAGGAAGCTACAACTTGCCTAGCACCACCCTGCCACCCTTTATAATAAAAGATAAAACAAAAACTCTTGAGCTCCCGTACCAGGTATAGTGACCCAATTACAATGATATCAATACTATCAACTTCTGCCTATACATGCTCAGATTATGGTCAACAAAGCTTTATCAAACTTGTCCAATTATCAATGTCTTGTCACTGCAAAGACCGTGCTTCAAGACTGCTTGCTCAATGATCCTAGTACTGAAATGTGTCAAGTATTTTCTCATTCAAAGCACAGGTCAGTACCAAAAGGGAACTCATACGTTAATATTTGTTCTTGCAGTCACTGTACAAAACAAACTTCTCTTCTTGATCAGAACTTAAACAGCCCTTAACAATAGCCTCAGAACCAGCGAATGCAAGCCTCTAATCCTGCCGCAGATAAGCCTTCAACAAAGCTCGGATATGCCTCTGATTAAGTCGTGGAAGTACCTCAGAAAAAGGGCCGAAGTAGGCCTCTGGACCTTTCTCTCAGAGGGCCAAAAATAGGTGCAGACAAAGGCCGGATTTTGGTCTGCGTCATGGCTGTTACAAAGGTTGTTACAGAGGCAAAATTTGAGTCTGTCTCAGGGCCGAAGTTTACCTCAGGTTCAGCAAATGAGTTCCACAAGTCTGTGTCAGATTCAATGCTTAAATTGTCTGATCAACACCTCGATTTTATCCCATTGAAAGCCTGCAGAATGCTAAGCCAAAAGAATGAAAGAACCTTAGATTTTCGGCTTCCTTCTCCAGATCTTCAACGCAGCTCAAAGCCTCAGAGTACTCCTTGATTTTCTTGTTCAAATCCAGGAATTAATGGCGTAGAATGTCCACGGCTAGGGTATATTTATATTGATTAGAAGGGGGCCCAATTTTGGAGCCGACCTGTACCAACAATACAATTTTTTATTTAAAAAAAATACATCTTTCTGGAGCCGACCTATAAGAGGTGGCTTTAGACTTCATAAAAATATTAGTTTTGGCTTTCATACTAGCTCCTTTCAAGGCTGACTCAGAGACTTGGACTTGGAGCAGACTGATTACAATTTAAGCCTTCTCGAAAGGGCAACAATGAAATATTAAGGCCACAAGTTTGTGGGGCAAGCGCTGGTGATACACCCATCCATTTGGGGCGTCAAACTTCAAACATGAATATCTCTTCAACCAAGAGGACACACAAGGCGTGCCGATTATCAAATGAAATGGTGTGACAAGGGAATCTAGAGCATCCTTGCACCCCAATTCACTAACTTGTGTACGCATATCATCAAACAAGTGCTGGCCCATTCACCCTTTGACATCAATGACAATTTCTTCCAACATTCTCAACATTCTTCCAACATTGCGTTGACTTTCTCATAGGGTCTACCTTTGTTGTTGAACTTGGTGATAATTTATGTTGATATGAGCCTAAGCTTTACAAAAGCAATTCCTACAATAGTAAATTGGAGTGTTTTATCAAAAGGATAGTCTAGAACAGTTGTGTCCCAGTTTGCATTTTCAATATGGTCCATTAGTAAATCCAATTTCATTTGAACATTAGAGCATGTATACCAGAGAGATATCTTGGACATTGTGTCCAAATACAATCAATCATTCAGATTGTTTTTGGGGATGCTTAAAGACGTTGTTCAATTCATTTCTGCAATTGGTCAATTTCTGTTACACTGTCTTCCCAGGAAAATGTGGATATGCGGATGTTTGGGGTATTCCTTATTGTCACAGGTGTCTCCCTTGTTAGAATGGTCACCTCTTATATGCCAGTTTAGTAGTTTTTATTATTTATTTATTTTTAAAAGAAAAATGTGTTAAACATTTATTTAAATTTTAAACTTTACATTGAAGATTTCTACATAGAGGAAAAGGATTAATGATAGGGGAACTGAATACTAATTCTTTTTTACTTCCCTTCGACTCTCTCTCTCTCTCTCTCGTTAATTTTTCTTACCCTAGCAAACCAACAATTAAATATCAAGTAGATTTATGTCTACTGAATAAAAGCACCAGCTAGGATATTAACAAAATAAATTTAGTGGAAAGCTAATCTACCAATCTCAATCACAAAAATGAAACATAGATTCTACCCAATCACAGTTCTTCATTAAATTTCTGAACTTACTTGGGCTCCCTTCTGTGGAAAATGGCCCAACTGAGGAATTACATACAATTGTGGATTTGATCTAGCTGCTCAAACCCTCAGCTAATATGGATCTCCTTTCTGCCTCTTCCTTAGACTAAATACACTCAACACGATGTCTTTTTCAATCTTGTTTTGTTATATGGCGTGTCTTCTCCCTCTCCCTAGCCTTGCTTTTATAACTTTACATCGAGCTAAATCCCTAACCCTAATCTCCAAAGTGATTGACGGTTGAGATTAGATGTCTAAGAATAACACCTTAATAGGATGGGGAATTGAACCAATGACTTAACATCTAGAAGCGCCTAAACATCGCACCCGATCACCGTCTATCCAAGACCCAGTGGACTACTTTTGCTAAGTTTATTTTAGCTCAATATGCTAAGATAATACTCATGCACTTAAGTCTAACTTAGGCTAAGTTACAAAAACACCCTGCTCACATTAGAGAAAGTGCCTAAGGAGACTTTGGACGACTTTTGAATGCCTAGACACTTAGGTTTATGCAGAAGTACCAGTCGGAGCTACAAACATCAACACTCCCTCTTAGTAAGGGAGGTACTTTTGCCACTTGGAATTGCCTTTGATCCTGGAATTGCATCTGTTGCCTTGGTTGCTTCCTTTCAATTGGAATCCTTCCTTGGCATTTGGTTTGGAAACATCCTCGAAATCTTGCTGTTCTTGGCTTGGTTCCTAGAAGCCTCTTGCTCCTGAACAACTTGTATGGTCATCTTGTACCAAGAGACATTCTTGACAGATTTGGAGGAATCTATCAACTGCTCCTCCCCTCCCAAACCTGAAAGCTAAATCCTTCTGAGATGCTCAACCTTCGGAGCTGCTTGCTCCTTGTTCTCTGTCATTGCTCTGCTTCGTGCCATTGCTCAAATAGGTTGGCCCTTTAGCCTATACATGTTGTTCTCTCTAACTCCTATGACATGTCCCTCATTAGAGCTAGATCCGCTGGGTTTGATCAATGCCTTCCCATTCTGGAAAGAAACACAAAACCCTTTCTTCTCCATCATGGAAACTGAGAACAAACTCCGCTTGAGTTCCGACACCCACAACATGTCCTTTACTTCCATCTCGCCTATTGACTCAAGTTGGAATATCACTATTCCAAACCCTTTAATTGCATGTTTGGCATCATCATTAAACTCCACATGTAGTTCTAAGTCCTACTCGGTTAACATGTCAAAATGTTCGTATGTTCATGTCATATCCCTTGTGGCTTTGCTATCTAGTCGCCACACACCCTCTAGTAATGTGCCTGAGGTATGGAAGGAAGCAAGTACAAATCCAATCTTGAACTTCTTGGCAAAATCTTCCTAAGCTTATGCTGACACAACTACAACTTGTTGTGTGCCCTTTCCCCTTTTCTTCCTCTTCGAACACTATGAAGCATAGTTTCTTGTCTTATGACAGGAAAAACAATTGACCTTAGTTAAGTCGTTCTTCCTTGGTTGTGAGGTTGATTCCTCACTTCCGCTCGAGCTCTTTCCTTTTCCCTTTTCTACTAGAGCCATGTTCTTGTAATTTTCTTGCATGTTGATTTTTCTCTTCCATTGTGACTTGATTTCCTCTTGTATACAATCATCCCTTAGTCTATCAAATGTGGGTAGTTCATCTCCAGCACATACTTTTCTGATGAACGAATCCCATACCTTTGAGAACCCATTCAATGCCACATTTACTAGTTCTGAGTCTTCTATCTTTTCACCCACTGCTGCAAGCTGATCACAAATTCCCGAGATCTTCATCAGATAACTCATCAATGAGTTAGATTTGGTCATTTGTGTAGTTCAAAGCATATCTTTCAATATCATCTTCCTATTTATTGTCTTGCTGTGGTATAATCTTACCAAGGATTCAAACATCTCCTTAGATGTTTTCTCCTCGGTTAAGTGAGAGATCAAATGATTCTTCACAACATTCGAGAGTACCCTCTGTGCCTTTATCTCTTTCTTTGCTTTTATGGTCTTCTCTAGAAGATCTGATGACTCTAGAGTTTTGGTCTCAATAATCTCCTAGAGATTGTTTTCCTTGAGAACCAGAGTGACCCTAGCCTTCGAGGTAGGAAGTTTGACACTTCATCTAACTTGTCTTTGTATCGAAGACCCACTGCAATAATTTTGCCAAATCTCATTGAAGAATTTTCAAAGAATTTTTAATTATTTATGCCAGCGAGTTGGCTAACAATCACAACTAGGCAACTTGGTTGTTGACTTTCGTTTCAAATGCAACCATCGACCTCTCGTGGCTACTTTGGCTGCTTATGCTTTTCACCAAATTGATTTGGAAACTACCCAAGTCATTGTCTTGCTGATGCTCTCATGTTGTTACCGTGGAGTTGACTCATTGCCACCTGGCCCAACTTGTGGCTAGTCCTTGTCGCCTAGTCGTCTTGCGGCCCAAGTGCCTTTTTTGACAACCCAAACACCACCACCACTGTTGGTTTGTGATTTGGATTGGATTATTATATTGTTTTTCATCCATCTCGATGCTTCCAGAGTAGAAAAAGTGGAGGAATCGATTCACACGACCATTTTTACCGATGGGACCTAGTTTGGAAAATTGGTGTTTGAAACCTTTTGGGAGCAGTTTGAGGCATCAACCAATGTTTTTTTTGGGGTAAAATTTTTTCGCTTTAGCACAACACTTTTTTTTGCTATTCTACACACAAAGACCTTTCCAACGATGCAAGAATCGCCTCAATTGGAGTCCATATGCAAAAGTTATGCTACTCAGAAGTTGACCCTTTTGTTTTGACCACCATAATTCAAGAGGATGCCATCTCAACCCCCATTACTCATGGGAAAGGGGCTAGCCACGTGATCATGATGAAGAAGACTCTATATTGTAACTCTAGTTAAGAGTTGGAGGAGTCAACCTAACTACTAGTAGGCTATTGAGTTGTGTTATAATCTGGCCACTAGGAGGAAAAGGGGTTCCATTCTTTTCGAGTGAATTTTGTTCCATAGATGAGTAAAGTACCCAAGAGAGATAGGGAGATAGCAAACAGAGAGTATTAGTGCATTGTAGTAGCGCACATGCCACAAGCCTTACCTCTTTGTAATTACATCGATTTCCTATTGTTAATTTTGGACAACTAGGTCCAAACTCCATGTTGTGATGCTCAGATGAAGATGCCAATATTTTTATTGGACTCCTCTTTCGGAGAGGTGCAAGATCGATCTAAAGATCATCTTGACCCGATGAGCAGAACATTTATTTTGAATTAATTCCACTTATGTGCAAGGTCGGCCAGAATTGTAATGTAGGCTTGGAACCCCAACAGATGTGTCACACACCCTCACTGATGGATATATATAGGTCAACGTTGGAGGTCATTTTCACCATCACTCATCACACATTCTCTCTCATCATCTGATTGGTTCGATCATCATCTTGGAGGCTCTTCTTATCTCACACGTGGGAAATTGCAGCGAAGGGTTTTCTGGTTTTGACCTAGGGTTTTTAGCACAGATTTGACTAGCGTTGATTTTGGTCAACGCATGGTCAAATTGACTCCAATCTCTCCCAAAATTCCGATTTCTGTTGTACGCATTTTTTGGCACAAAAATTGAGGCTGGATGTTGACTTTGATCGGGCTACGTTGACTTTTGCTGCTGTTGTTTTTACGTTGACCGTTCACTGGACAACATTGACTTTTGTTGACTTTGGGTTGACCATTGTAGAGCTGTTCGAGAGGGTTGTGTGACACATTCTGGTTGGCTGACCGTGTAGAGACTTTGTTGGTTGAAGCATCCTGTTGATCGCCGTAACACACCACAACACATATATTTTGCTGATCAAGTTAAGTGTATTTTTGGCTTGTCTTTTGTCGATCTATTGGTATGTTCTATCTACATTTTACTTTCTTGTTTATGTGATTGCTGTTTGATATCGAGAATAAAAGTAAAGTTGCATCAAGCATAGAACATCTATGAAAATTTACATGGTATTGGAGCTGAGGTGAAGACAAAGCCCAAGTTTGTATTAAGAGCAATCACCGAAGAAGTAGCATTTGTCAAGGACCCATGGGTACCTCAAACTATAATGGCTTCAAAGCTGATGACAAGTTGTCTGGGAAGGAAGACTTCCATGTCTGGAAGATGACTTTGGATCTAATGTTGGAAGACCAAGATGTCATGGACTATGTGCTTGGTAAAATCCAAGAGCCTCCATCATCTGCGCCTATTGCCACCAAGTCAAAATATAAGAAGGGGGAAATCAAAGCAAAGTTGATGATCAAGAATTCAATTCATAAGAGTGTGGTTGCCTACATCTCTGAGCTGGGCACATCCAAGGAGATGTATGATAAGTTGGTCAACATGTTCTAGGCCAACAATGCAAATCAAGTCTTTTTCTTTAAGAACCAACTGAAGAATATGAAGAAAGGCAGGGATGAATCCGTTCAATCTTATTTTCTGAAATTGATCGAAATCAGAAATAATCTTCTAGCCATTAGGGAGACACTTGGAGGTCTCACCTTTGAATGGCATGCATTCAATACTACCATTCTCAATAACAATGTAATACCTGATTTCGACGATGTATTATCAAGATGCATACAAGAAGAGACAGGAAGGAAGGAATATGAAAATGAAGGTAATGCCGCCTTCACCGCTCGTGCTAAGAAGAAGAACAATGGTGGTCTGAGGAACCAAGGAAGAGCAGGGGCCCAAGGAAAGAAAGGAAGATGTTACACATGTAACAAGACCGACCACTATGCTAGAGAATGCCCTAATAAGAAGGATTCTCCTGGGGATGATGACAACAACAACAACCAAAGGAATGGCAGTCAAAGGAACAACAGGTTCAAAGGAAAGAGGAAGGCTCCCTCTGGTCGCAATGGAAATGGGCAACCTTTCAAAAGGTCGAGAAATCCCAGGTATGAGGAATCTAATGTTGTTGATGATAAAAGAAATGAATTCATTCTTGTATCTGCCCTCTTTGCTGCATCTCCACCCGACACTATGGATGTCTGGTTGATAGATAGTGGTGCCTCAAGGCATCTCATTGGGTTTAAGGAAGCACTTTCTGATTTGGTGGAGAAGGATGTTAATCTGAAAATTATCCTTGGAGATAATGCCACATATCCTGTGAAAGGGACAGGGACTGTGACCCTCCACTTATCTCAAGGTGAAGTCCTCCGCTTGCAAGATGTACTCTATGTACCTGATTTGAAGAAGAACCTTGTGTCTATTTCGGCGATGGAAGACGAAGGTTTCAATGTGGCATTCGTTGATGGGAAGGTACGCATCTGGAAGAAGAGTTTCAAGGAAGCTATCACGATTGGGTTTAGAGTTGATACACTCTACCAGGTTGGAGGAAGTCCACTGGGAGCGATGACATGTGATACTATCTGACAGACTGAACTATGGCATCGGAGGTTTGGACACCTTCATTACAAAGCCCTTCCCCAAGCAAGGTGGTGACGGGGATGCCCGAGTTCAAAAATGATCATGAAGGTGTATGTCAAGGTTGTGCCGAAGGAAAGCATACAAGGGGACCTTTTCCCTCAAGTGTCACAAGGACACCTAATGTCTTGCAATTGATACATTCTGATTTGTCTGGTATGCTGCCTGTGACATCCTTGGGAGGATGTTCTTATTACATGACGTTCATAGATGACTTCTCTCGCAAAACGTGGATATACTTCTTGAAGAAGAAGGATGAGGCTTTATGCGGTTCTGTACTTTCAAAGCCTTGGTGGAAAATCAAACAGGGAAGAAGATCAAGATTTTGAGGACCGATAATGGCACTGAATATGAGACGAACGAGTTCAATAACTTTTGCAGAGAAGCTGGCATCAAGAGGGAGACCACAATCGTATGTACTACTGAGCAAAATGGCGTTGTTGAAAGAAAGAACAGGACCATTGTGGAAGCTACCCATGCCATGTTATGTGACCAAGGTCTTTCGAAGTTTCTGTGGGGAGAAGCTGCGAACACTGCTGTGTACATACAAAATCGATGCCCACATTTCGCTTTGGACTCCAAAACTCCCGAAGAGGTTTTCTCTGGTAAGGAACCCAACGTCTCACATTTTAGAGTTTTTGGTTGTCTTGTTTATTTTCATGTGCCGAAAGAGAAGAGGAGCAAGCTGGATGCTTCTGGGAAGAAGGGAATGTTTGTGGGCTACAATGAAACTTCGAAGGCTTATAGAGTCTATGTGCCTAGTCAAAGAGAAGTGGAGATTTGCCACAATGTTACCTTTGATGAAGATGCTTCCCTCAGGAAAGTAATCAATCTTCCAAGCTCTGAGGAAGATCATGAAGTAAGGTTTGGAAATCAAGAAGAACCAAAGGATGAGACGATGCCCGATGTTGAAGGACCGATGGACCCTATTGATCCACCTCCTTCAATGAAGAGAAGACCATCATGGCTTAGGGACACTCTTGAGGATGCCGAGAGACATATGGCCCTAAGGGGGACATTCCGTGAAAGCAAGAAGCCGAATAGATATCAAGGGTATCTAGCAGCCATGAGTACAATCGTACAATCTGAGCTTGGATCTTTTGAAGAAGCCGTAAAGCATCAAGTCTGGAAGGATGCTATGCACGAAGAATATGAGTCCATTATGAAGAATGATGTCTGGGATGTGGTTCCAAGACCGGATGACAAAGCAGTTATCACCTCGAAATGGCTTTATAAGATCAAGCATGGATCTGATGGTAGTGCTAAAAATTTCAAGGCAAGATTTGTTGCCCGTGGCTTCTCTCAAAAGGAAGGTGTAGACTATGATGACATATTTGCACTTGTGGCCCAATATACCACCATCCGATCTATCATAGCCCTTGCTGCTACGCAAGGATGGAATCTTCATCAGATGGATGTGAAGACTTCCTTTCTGCATGGTGCGATAAAGGAAGAGGTGTACGTGGAGCAACCTCTGGGGTTCAAAGTCCAGGATCGAGACACCCATGTTTTTGCAGGTTGAAGAAAGCCCTCTATGGGTTGAAGCAAGCCCCCAAGGCTTGGTACGAGAGGATAGATAACTACTTGATGAAGCTGGGCTTCACCCGTAGTAATGCTGATCCGAACCTTTACTTCAAGGTTGATAGAGAAAAGCCTCTCATTCTGGTGCTGTATGTGGACGACCTCTTCCTGACAGATGCTGACCCTCTCATTCATCAGTGTAAGAGGGAGCTCGCTTCTGAGTTCGAGATGAAGGACCTAGGACTGATGCATTATTTCCTAGGCCTGGATGTCTGGCAGAGACCTGGTGAGATTTTCCTTTCTCAAGGAAAATATATTGTGAAGTTGCTGGAAAGATTTGGAATGGTGGACTGTAAGTCCGTGTCGACACCGATGGAGCTCAACTTTAAGAAGTTGAGTGGCAGCGTTGTTGGGCCGTGCTAGCAAATTCTACTGAGTATCGTCAACTCGTAGGGCCCCTGATGTTATTAGTGAACACCCTTTCGGACGTATGTTTTGCAGTGAATACTTTGAGTCAACACATAGTTGATCCTCATCACATTCACTGGGTTAGTGCCAAGAATCTTCTGAGATATCTTTGGGGCACGATAAACCATGGGCTGAGATACACTGTCGGGAGCATGACACTCCATGGATATACTGATGCCGATTGGGCTGGCAGTGTGGTGGATCGCAAGAGCACATTTGGATGCTGCTTCACACTTGGGTTTGCTTCGATATCTTGGATGAGCAGGAAGCAGAAGTCGGTGGCTTTGAGCACCGCTGAGGTCGAATACATTGCAACGAGTATGGCCTATTGTCAAGCTGTTTGGTTGCGAAAGCTCTTCAATGAGTTGTTCGGGCATGTGCTAGATGCCACCGTTATCCTTTTGTGATAACCAGAGTGGGATTCGTTTGTCAGAGAATCCCGTGTTCCACGATTGATCCAAGCATATTGATATCAGGTACCACTTTATCCGGGATATGGTACAACGAGGCGCTGTAAGGCTCGATCATATAGGAACTGATGAGCAAGTCGCGGATATTCTCACAAAGTCCTTAGGGAAGGTCAAGTTCCTAACCTTCAGTGAGAATTTTGGTATCGTGGAACGACCCTATGCTGAGGGTCCTGTTGGACGATGAGCTCTGGAAGCTCCAGGGGGCCTTGGGGATAGCTTCTTGGAGCTATATGAAACCACAGGGCTAGGCTTGCCGAACCTTGTTGGTGTGCTTCTGCCCACCATTATGATATTGAGTTGGTTCACCTCTCATGATCTGTGCCTCGTATGCATCCAACCCATTGAGTCCTCGACTCATGGGAAGTACCTCTCATTTGGCCAGTGAGGTGGGAAAAGCTAGAGACCAGTAGCAATGACCGATGGACACATCAGAGATTGCCGTACTCTCTATGTCTAGGATGGCACGTGTCCAACCACTTGATCTGGGATCAAGTCTAGCGAGGTTTTGGACCTCCAACTGACTTTGGGTCAGGTCAAGGAACTTTGGGTTGGTATATGACTCCTTTGAGTCTTATAGAGGTTTCAGACCTTTGGGATAAATTTGTCAGCCGAGAGTGATGTCTTTGTGACTCACCTTTTGTTCTGAAATAAAGAAGCCAACAAAGCAAGTTACGGCGAGATGACACAGTATGTTTGGATGGCACAGGTGGAAGGAGTTCTCCCTAGTTGAGAGGGAGTGTTAATTTTGGACAACTAGGTCCAAAATCCATGTTGTGATGTTCAGATGAAGATGCCAATATTTTTATTGGACTCCTCTTTTGGAGAGGTGCAAGATCGATCTAAAGATCATCTTGATCTGATGAGCAAAACATTTATTTTGAATTAATTCCACTTATGTGCAAGGTCGGCCAGAATTGTAATGTAGGCTTGGAGCCCCAACAGATGTGTCACACACCCTCACTGATGGATATATATAGGTCAACGTTGGAGGTCATTTTCACCATCACTCATCACACATTCTCTTTCATCATCTGATTGGTTCGATCATCATCTTGGAGGCTCTTCTTCTCTCACATGTGGGAAATTGCAGCAAAGGGTTTTCTCTTCTGGTTTTGACCTAGGGTTGTCAGCGTAGATTTGACCATCGTTAACTTTGGTCAACACATGGTCAAACTAACCCTAATCTCTCCCAAAATTTTGATTTCTGCAGTCCACATTTTTTGGCACAAAAATCGAGGCTGGATGTTGACTTTGACTGGGTTGCGTTGACTTTTTCTACTGCTATTTTTGCGTTGATCGTTGACTGGACAATGTTGACTTTGGGTTGATCGTTGTAGAGCTGTCTGAGAGGGTTGTGTGACACATTCTAGTTGGCTGACCGTGTAGAGACTTTGCTGGTTGAAGCATCCTGTTGACCGCTGTAACGCACCACGACACATATTTTGCTGATCAAGTTAAGTGTATTTTTGGCTTGTCTTCTTTCGATCTATTGGTATGTTCTATCAACATTTTACTTTCTTGTTTATGTGATTGTTGTTTGATATTGGAAATAAAAGTAAAGTTGAATCAAGCATAGAACATCTACGAAAATTTACACCTATCCATAGAAAGAGAGAAGAGTGACTTCACCTTCTAGCTGGGTTTTCTCCCAAAAGGGTTTCCCAAGATATATCTTGTGTCAATTGTGGTTTGTGAGTTTTTATTTTGTTATTTTCTATTTTATGCTCAATTATAATTTGCATGCATAAGCGATAAACAATAATTTACTGATCCAAAAATCTAAAGAGAAATAAACCCTCATAGTGTAGATGTTGGATGTTTCAGTAGAATTTTATCAAAATTTTGTGACGAACTATCCAATGGAATATCCAATACTGTTTACGGATAAGTTTGTGGGTTTGAAAACCTACACAGAGTTGTTGACCTGCCTCACCCTTCTATTTATTTATTTATAATTGTCCTCCAATTTTTTTTTGCCCCCTCTCTCTTCAAAATTTTGTTCCAGAGGCAACTAGGCTGTAAAATTGATTTCTTTGGCCTTCACCGTAAACTTCTTTTCCATTCGTACGATTACTGGCAAACATGGCCTTAACGATCCAATACGAACTTGGCTCCTGTGATTCCAAGATCAGTACCTCAAAGTTTAATACCATGCTAATTTTTCTTACCCTAGCGAACCAACCATTAGTTCCGAGCATATTTACGGCTACTGAATAAAAGCACCAGCTAGGGTATTAACAAAATAAATTTAGTAGTGTGTTGAATTTTCACGATCTTCTAGCTTGATAATTACTTCCAATGGTTTATAAATTAATTCTTCTTGTGTCACATTCATCATTAAGTAATTATACATAGACAATCTCAATTATAAAACAATAATGACAATAGAATCATGAAAAGACAACCAAACACAAGAGAGAAATTTTTACCCTGGGAAAACCTTAATAGGGAAAAACCCAACAACCTTTTTTTAGAGAAATTGTCCAATTCGTCAAGAGATACAATCTGATTTTTCCAATCAAACTATGTCAAGTTGACCACGAAATTCAATGAGTCAAACTCGGTCAAATAGATCACATTTTCGGCATCTTGCACTTCTTTTGAAATTTAGTCAACTTTGGTCAACAGGGTCGAATTTCAGCCTCCTGCAATTACTTCAAAAACCCTAGTCAACTACGGTCAAATTGTGTAGAAAGCCTTGGTCAATACCAATGTCACATGTTTCGTCGAATTTGAGCCTTGAGGTTCGAAATTTGGGGAACCCCAAAAATATTTAAATTCTTTTAGGTCCGGTGAATTTGTAATCGGAACTTGAAGGTTGAACTTGATCGAATTCAAACTTCAAATTGAACTTGATCGAATTCGAACCTAATCAAATTCAAACCTCAAGTGGAACCTAAAGTTGAATTTGATTAAAAAAAATTGAGGTTTGGGCTTATGGATTATAACTAGTTGACATTATTGACTTCCCTTCTCAAATTTTGAAATTTGAATATGTTCTTCATGATTTTGCGATATAATTGTATTGTAATTTGTATGTTTAAATTTTGTGATTTTTTTTTTCAAATTTTTAGATTACAATTATTTGACATTATAGACATTCTTTTAAATTTTGAAGATTAAAAATTATGCCATTTCTTTTTATATTTGCAAACTACTATGGTGTGTGTGTATATTTAACTAATGTCATTGATAATTAGATGTTACTATGATTAAGTTATTCATGTAAGTTTACTAATACTAGTTCTTACTCATATGTGTTTTCGAAACTGAACCATGTGACATAAGTCAACACTGCCCAGAACTCGACAAAGAATTGATCTGCCACATAAATTCGTCTTGGAGAAGCTCGCCCTCTTTCCTCAGATTTCTCTCTCTCCTTGGCACGTGTGAACAAAAGATTAGTGCTTGTGATGATTTTAATTATGTCGAAATGGTTGAGGACAAATGACAATATATAGTGAATGAGGGAGGCCGAATTAGTGTCTCTATCTGGGCCGACTTGATATTTTGGAGGCAAAATTTTGAATTTCAAAATTTAGTTTTTCCCTCTTTTATTTGTAGTAGGCTTGAATATGAATTTGAATTTTTTAATTTGAATTTTTTTTCTTTTGTGGGTTTATACAATAAATGAATATTGACCACAACTACCAAAATTCAACACTCCCTCTTAGCTAGGGAGGTATTCACTTTGACTTATTCAGATGTTCTCAATGTTGAAAAAATTCTGCATCCCAAGAAAATGTTAAATGAACTAGCTTTGTTGATGTATCCATCCACTTTATGTTCTATACCAGAACCACGTGGAAAACATCTTGCATCAACATCATGCGAATGAATCTAGTCACTCACTAGACATATCCCCTTTGCAAAGGATCTAGTCATCCACAAGCCAATTACCCATTGGCTGGTCAGACACCCCCTGACACAAGACTAGTCCTTGTTTCACCAATCCACCAAGTTGGCACTTAGAACCATGTCAGGCACCACCTAACAAATGGTGAAGCCCTGGGCCCATTTACCATTCCCACATGTTGTCACGTGCTATTGAATGGTAAAAATACTTGCCCAATGCTATGAGGCACTCTCTTAAACCACTACCAAAGCAACCCTTGGCAATATGGTCAAGCAACCCTAGATTGGGGGAGCACTCCTGGCCTTGATGCTCATTGGGCCAATCTCCCTAGCCACACTACATGGCCCTCGATCCATACCTATGACCTGTAAATATCCTGTCCTAGGGAGAATTTCTGCCCCTTGCTGCTACAACATCAACACTCCCTTTAACTAAGGGAAGCATTCTCAACCAGTCCAAGCTTGTCCCTAAAGTATACGAACTTCATCTCGGGATAGATGCTTTGTGAGAATGTCAACAACTTGCTCATTTGTAGAAATGCATTGGAGCCTCACTACACTCGTTTGTACCATGTCTCGGTACTTGATCTTATTGTGCTTTGGCCTGTCATCATTGTTGTCTCCAACATCTGATCAAACAATCTTGCAAATAACTTTCGAAGTGACATTGCCTCCCAAAATTTCCAAACAAGCTGCAATATACTTTGCTTCAGTAGTGCAGTCAACTTCCTACTTATCATAGCAGACCCCAAGTTGAATCCTTATCTTGATGTGCTTTTCCCATATTTTCTCCAATTTGAACCTGTATATCCCTGCAACTGTACTTCATCATTTGAGACATATCTCAATCCATATCCAACAATACCATGCCGGTACCTCAACACATGTTGTGCCACAACTACTTTCCGGTCACTTTGACTGGGTGCTCCCTTTAACACTAAAATAGATACTGTGGTGGCAATCTTGTCTTCTCCCTCTGCCACTCAACTTCTTCAAATTAGTTACCATGAGAGTGGCCATGCACTGGCTGTCCATCATCCCAAATCTGTGAAGGATCGTAATAATATTCTTTCTTTGACCAAGGAAGATCTTACCCAACTTCTGCCACACTTCTAGTCCCAAGAAGTAATGTATCCAACCAAGATCCTTCATCTCTTGCCATTGTTGCTCCCTTTGTCACATGAGTCATTCCGCTCCTATTAGAAACAAGTCATATTATAGCAAGATCAACTAAGACTCATTAGATATCCATCTATCCGAGAATACCATGCTTGAGGTCCGTACAAAGCCTTCTTTACTCTACCACATAAATTCGTCTTGGAGAAGCTCGACCTCTTTCCTCAACTTTCTCTCTCTCTCCTTTTGCATGTGTGAACAAAAGATTACTGCTTATGATGATCTGAATTATGCCCAAATGGTTGAGGACAAATGACAATATCTAGTGAATGAGGGAGGGCAAACTAGTGTGTCTCTAGCTGGGCTGACTTGATCTTTTGGAGGCAAAAATTTGAATTTCAAAATTTGGTTTTTCCCTTTTTTATTTGGAGCCGTCTTGAAATTGAATTTGTAATTTTCATTTTCTTTTTCTTTTGTTGGTTTACACAATAAATGAATACCGACCGCAGCTACCAAAATTCAACAGAAAGCATACAAACTTAATTAAAAAAATGAGACACAAATTCTACCCAATCATAGTTATTCATTAAACTTCTGAACTTACTTGGGATCCCTTCCTTGGAAAACAACCCAACTAAGGAATTACATACAACATTGGATTTGATCTAGCTGATCAAACCCTCCTTTGCTGATTTAGATCTCTTTGTTGCCCCTTTCTCGGAACTAACACACTCACTGAGATGCCTCTCTCAATCTTGTGTTGCTATATGGTGTGTCTTCTCCCTCTCCCTAGCCTTTCTTTTATAACTTTACATTGAGCTAAATCGCTAACCCTAATCTCCAAAGTGATTGACGACCAAGATTAGATCTCGCATCACTTGAGGTCAAGGGCTGAGATTAAAACATATTTACTAAAGTAATTAACTTTACTTTAGTTAATAAACCAACATAATACTCGTATGATTTTCCTAAGTTTAACTTAGGCTAAGTTGCAGAAACACCTTGCTTACACTAGAACAAGTGTCTAAGGAGGCTCTGGGTGACTTTTGTACGTTCAGATAGTTTGTGCAGAAGTACCTGCTTGAGCTACAAACCTCAACATCTCAAATAGAAACTAATTATATTACATTACTAAAGCTAAGTTACAGTATTTTCTCTTTGCAATTACGAAGGCATTTGAAACCGTTGGAACTAGCAAGAGATTTTCTTGATACAAAACTATCAACTATATATGGTCGGCTTTTTCCAGACAAGCTACAGAGATCTTGTCAGTACCAAATAGGCTTAGAAAATATTTACTACAAGGTTTTCCATAAACATAGATTCAGTCAAATATACAATGCACCTGTTATCTATACTTCAATACATTAGAGACTGCAAAATTACTTTGGCTTGGCTTTAGGAGTTAATTTTCATCACTAGTGGGGATTTTCACTAGATACTGGGTCTCTGGTCTTATTCCCTTTCACTTGCCAGTTCTTCTGATTCAGTGCTGTTTGGAGGAGAGTCCTTTGTACTTTGGAGTCTTTTGGTGCTCAAACAGTTGCATTGGAGGCAAACCCTTCACTCTCCTGGGACGAGACATATCTGATTTAAGAACTGAACTTCGCTTCTAATGTATTGAGGTATAAAATAACTTTATGCTTTGCGGACCTCGTCTCTTGAATCTGTCAAGAGGGGATTTGTTGTGAGAGAACAGAGAAGTGTTTAAATTTCAACAATAGGGGGCAATTAATGCAATTTTGAAATTTCACCTTATGTAATTGCGGTTTCCCAGATCTAATCCCTGTGAACTTTCAGCCTTAAGGCTGATCTGAAATATTAAATCTGTTGGACACCTAATCCTCAACGGGTAGGTGTGGAAGCCAAACAGTCATAAAGGAGTCCAAGTGACCTTGGAATACGAAATCCAAGGGTCACACCTAATGTACTATAAAAGCACATCTATGGTTAATAGTAAGTCATCACACGCTTATCTTTCTGTTTATGTGTGTTCAGTTTCTCCTTATGTGTGGTTACCATGTGTATGTTTAACATGGTATCAGAGCGAGACTATCTTGGCCTGCTCTAATTTGAACTATTTGTTCAATCAGCTAAATTTTAGCTGCATTATTTTCACCCAGCATTACTCCATTGAAAGCGTTGGCTTCTGAGCGCTTTACCTGCTCCCTTTGCCACCTGTGCTCTTTCAACAAGACGGTTTCTCTGCGCCCTGCATTACTCCATTGAAAGCGTTGGTGTCAGAACTGCAGTCTATTCGTGGTGCATTATAACTGACACATTGGTTGGAGAGAATCTCTGCGAGTTTTTTTGAAGACTGTTTTTCGAATTTTTTGCATCGAATACCCAACACGACAATGAGAACTTCGAGCGTTGATTTCTAGGGTTAAAACTCATGCACTAGAGTTTTGATCTCGTGATAGAAGCCCCGTTACATTGTTCAACTTCTTGTCTGGAATCTCTGTATATTTCTTGCGGTCTTTATCCTTTATAGTACCAGGTGGAAACTGTTCCGATATTGTCCCTGACAGCTTATATATCTTCTCTAAACCAGCAGGTTACCTGCAACCTGCTTCTATGCAAACCCCTCCTTTTTGGCCAGTTTAAAGTGACGACGCTTCAACTTCTGTTTGCGCAGCTATAAAATGGAGAGGGTGCAAGGATGTGCATAACCTTTGCCAAGAGCACTCATGTTATAACATCACGCTAATTTCTTCCGCTTGGGCCATAGTTGCACTGATCCTGCTATGCCAAAAACCACCTGGTTTATATTTAATAGGGGCCACCACTGCTTCAAAGGGGCCATGTTCATCCAACCATTTTTGGAAACTAACAAACTTTGCCTCTAACTCCCTTTCGCAAGCTAATGCCGCAACAGACCTTGCAAAGTTCTCTGTCTCCTCTGGTTCGATATCAATAGTGACCAACTGCTCGTGGCAACATGGGCAAGCACCGTCTGGGTTCATAGCGATGTGCTTCACTCTCGGCCTCATTACTAAAAAAAAAAACGTAGCCTTACACCTCCTACAGCTATCCGTCGTGGTCTGCTGTGAAACGTTCATCCCATGCTTTTGGGCTTGGGCTTTGGCAATGGTAATCGCTGCTAGATGGAGACGATCCTTGAGAAGCCCCGCTGCGACAGTTTCATTGAGAGATCACCGTGCTACCTCGTCTTCGTCTTCTCTCTCCATTTTACAAGTTTAAGCGGAGACATTGCTGCTCGGTTCCTTCACACACGTAAAGAACGAGTCAAAGAATGGAGGACGATTGAAGTTCTGGTATGAGTATTCCTGTGAACCAAATTTATATATTGCTGCAAGAAATTCAGAGTATATATTCCTATTCCATTGAAAGTGGTAGGAAATTTCTGTTATTTCCAAAAGGTACGTACAATTATTGTATGTGCTTATGATCTATTTTATGTGGTATGAGTCTCATGAAAAAAAATATATATATATATATATATATATATATATATATATATATATAGCGAGAGAGAGAGAGAGAGAGAGAGAGAGAGAGAGAGCTGCATAGTCACATCGTTGGAATCGCCTTTTGAAGAAGTCGAAGGTTACAAAATTGAAGAAAACCACAAATCTGAAGCCATGAGCAACCATGGTGTTTAGATCTCACATTATCTTATTACTCACAACCTCGTGGAAACGCTGGAAACAGTTCATGAAAGTGTCATTTAAGGAGTAAGACAAGCTGGTATAATAGATATTTTGTTCGAGATCGTGAATTGTTCTCTGCACTTTATATAAAAGTAGTCTTTCGTGAAGGATACAAAACTTTTGTATTGATTTCTTTTAAGGGCTATTGCACATTGGTTATTTGCTGTACTTTAAAAAAAAAAATTGCAGTGACATTGTATTGTTAGTGGGTGTTGTTTCTTCTCTACAAGTTTATAGTTGTGATTATTTTTTGACTATGGAGAAAATTCATGAATTATTAGAGTTATTAAGCACTCTAATCTTATCCATTGGTGTAGACACGGTTAAAATCAGCAGGGACACTTTGTCTAATATTAAGTTTTGTCTACCAAATGCACATGAAAAGATAGATTTTTTGCAGCTTGAATCTCAATTCCAACAAGAAGAATTAAAACAACGGAGTCATCATTCTGAACCTGTTTTTGTTCAGAACATTGAAAGAGACTCCCATAATCAGCAAGTCAATAATGTTGTGATTGATTCACATTCAGTGCCTAGTTCAAAAGCAGCTTTGTATGCAAATGCAGAAGCTCACGCTTCACTTCCCAAGCCCATCATCAGACATTGGGAAGAGCTTGTCCATAACAAGCACAGAACTGGTCTTGGATATGACAAGGAGTTGTCCTTTCATATTCTGGACTACTCCAAGCCCATTTAATTTCAGAGTGCCGGATTTCTTCATGACAGTTCACCTTCAGTTATTCGAAATTTCGCTCCTCTTCCAAATCAGCAACAATAGATTTTAAAATGCCAACACTGTGATTGAGTTGGCCATATGAAAGATCACTGTTTTTATCTTCACCCATGCAAGCACTGTGGTCGGCACACCCATTCTTCACACAGATGCTTAAGAAACAAGCCTCCTGCAAGAACAAAGATTCATCTTGGATGGATCGCTTCTTGGCAATGGGCATCAACAAGCAAGAAGATGTTTAAGTCGCATGTCAGAACTTGTTCTAGAATATTGAACAATCTTGCAGTTGAGTTTTCGCCATCATCTCACCTTGTACCTGACAGGGGGGAAAATGGTGGTCATCTACAAGCTTCAAAGCCACATCAAGCGAGCCTGAGCCACAATTTCTCATTTCAGAGTTGTAGGCAGAGACGCAGCAGTTCAAGCGAGCCTGAGCCACAACTTGTCATTCCAGAGTTGTAGCCAGACACACAGCAGTTCAAGCGAGCCTGAGCCACAACTTGTCATTCCAAATTCAGAGTTGTAGCCAGAGACACAACAGTTCAAGTGAGCCCGAGCCACAACTTGTCATTCCAGATTCAGAGTTATAGCCAGAGACATGGATGCCCATGAACATTCCTTTCGTTGGTGGACAACCTTAAACCATCCATGCGAGGTTGATATTCTTCCTCTTCAAAGAATTCGGGACACTTCCTCTAGCAGAAGACTTCAGCTTCTTTCCAGATTTGGTGGAGTTCCGGGAAATGCATTAAGCATTCCAATGTTGGTGGTCATCCTTAAACCATCACAGGTTGTAGACCTCCCTTCTTCTAGGTTGAAGGTCTCCCTCTTCAAATATGAGGGACACTTCCTCTAGCAGAAGCTTCCTATAGCAGAAGCCCTCAGCTTCTTGCCAGATTTGGAAGAGTTTCGGGAACTGCACTAAGCGTTCCAGTGTTGGTGGTCATCCTTAAACCACCTCTTTATGCCAACATTTCAGAGAGTTGATTCTGCTTAAGTGCTTCCATGCATACTTTGCAGATTTGTATTACAACTCTCTTCTTGGACTCACACATACCCCTTCGGATTAAGGGGGGGATTGTTGGACACCAAATCCTCAACGGGTAGGTGTGGAAGCCGAACAGTCATAAAGGAGTCCAATTGACCTTGGAATGCGGAATCCAAGGGTCACATCTAATGTACTATAAAAGCACATCTATGGTTAATAGAAAATCATCACACGTGTATCTTTATGTCTATGTGTGTTTAATTTCTCCTTATGTGTGGTTACCATGCGTATGTTTAACAAATTCCAGCAGTAATATTTCACTCCCTTCAACCCAATTTTATTTGGCAGTCTAAAAGAATAGATAGTAAATATGTTATGAGTTTCATACCGCAGTGCTACAGCCCCTAGGGCACACTTTTTAAGGAATATAACATATATGAAATGTCTTATAGCAGCAGATTTTAACAGCTGCAAATCGGCTCCTTTATGTTTTGGATGTGTTAAATCTCTTAACTAATTCTGCTATATGTTGTGTCAAATCAACATGAACAACAAAGGCTGAAATCTATTAAGTCAAGAAAATGGCATAAGCTGAACATCAAATCTGCAAGTACACATTATTTGGACAGCATCCCAAAATTAATCCATGTAGACCCAAGTAGAGCAGTGCGTGTTAAAATGACGAGATTGGTAATAATGTTTTAATCATGTTGATTAGCTAATTTCCAAGTCTCTGCAGGCAAAGTTTATGTGACAATGATGATGTGATAAGATGTATATCTATCAAGTATTTTAATTAATTATGTTTGTCTTAAGTTGATCATTCACTCATTTTTTCTTATGACTTAAACATGTGATCAAATGGAATTGGGATTATGTCGTTTTCTAATTATTGTGTGATGTACTTTACTTTAAAGAGTTGGTTGTGATCAAGGTTGCATGAAGTGTGAGTGTTTTTGTGAAACGAAGTGTCAGAAGCATCAATTTTCAAAATTCCTCGGAAGTGAATATTAAAAAAAACATCCAGAATGCCAATTTAGTTGCAGAATATATGTAAACATGCATATTTGTATGTAAATCAAGATAGAAATGGAATCCATAGTACATTAATGATTAATTATTCGAGCATTGACCATCTAGAAAGTTGATTTTATGAACTACAAAGTTCTAACCCTAGCTTCCTAGGAATTATGAAAGAAATAGAAATTTAGGAATGATCACCATAACTAGATTAGTGCCTTCTCTCAATTGGGAAATGTAGTCAATTTGGACAAGGTCTAGACAAGGTCTATGATAGAGGGCCTTGGATGAAGAGGGTGGAAGACTAAATTTATTCTCTTAGAAACCCTAGTGACTTCTCTAGATGGGAGATTTAAGGTCAAAGGATTCATAAACAAAGTTCCTTTTATGGATTCTTGCAAAACGAATTTCACATACCATAAAGAATCAAGATTTCAAGTAAGGTATTGCACTTTATAATATGACACAAACAAAATATGTAACTTCAGAAATATAGCATGCAAAATGGAAGATAATAGTAATAATTTAGTAATTTACACAGTTTCCACAAGAATAACTTCATCAATCCCAATCAAGTCTCTCTATGCAAAAATCTCCCTCCCAAGACAATTCACTAGACTAAATATCCATTGTGTCCAAGAGAAAAGTACAAGAGAGCGAGTGTGCACTTCCTAAGAGGAAGAGAAGTGAGTGAATGTGTGATGATCCAAATAAAAGTGACTTCCCTCTATTTATATGAGAGGAACCAAGTCACTTTCCGTAGCTTTATAAGTAAAAGCCCAAAACGTTTGCTTGAGTGTTCTAGGCCTAAAGGTCACAAGCCGAACTTAAGATAACTTCAAAACATAATAAATATATCAAAATCTCTCACGAGTGTGGGGAAAAATGCTCTTCAACATGATGTCATCCTCCTAGAATGGATAGTCTCCATCAAGTAAGTGATAAAGTGGTCCATGAGTGCTCCTCATTCCAAGGCAATCATCAAAGTGCATGGGTACATCTCCAAGTAACATCTCCTCCACCATGACGTCATGTCCAAGAAGGCTCACATCACCCTTTTAGGGCATGTGGGGATGATGTGGCAAGATTTGAGGCAAATGTTAGCATCTAGGCACTAGCCCTCTCAAATCATCTCAGTGATCTCCATCATCATCTGGGCTTTGGAACAAGGCATCAACCATCAATTAGGGTCAAGTCCAGTCTGGGGGTGTCCTGGGTCCATTTGGGTAGATCATCAAATAAGCCAATGCCTTGGCTTCCTGGTATAATGTTTTAGCATCTGGGGGTGTAGGAAGGGGGGTACAATGATGTGGAGGCTTCCCAAAGCCCAATGCTCGTCTCAGGAAGGAATTGTTGGGGTTGTAATGTCGGAATGGGCAAAACGTCTTTTGAATGTTGTGGGATTGGCGTCAGGTTATCCTTAAAAGGATCTCTGTTGCATGAGTAAATAATCACTTGAAACACACACTCAATCAAGATGAAGTGAGATCAACATCATAATAGACAAAAACCACTAAAGTATCATATTAGACCATATTCAATGTTAGGGGCACAAAATTAGTTCAGACAAACCTTGCCTTCCAATGCCTTTCTAGCTCAAGATTATGTCACTGTGTTTGCCACACCCGAACCTTGAGGTTTGGAATTCGACGAACCTCAGAAAAGTTCATTATGTTTGTTTAGATTTGGTTTAATCACGAGCACCCCACAACACACATTTTGATCACAAAATTGCCATCAAAACTAGTTAATATTGCTTGTTCGCAGTGTCAGTAGGTTTCATTATCAAGATCTCCTTATCAGACCTCTGATTCTTAGGATAATTTGACGTGGAGTTTTATAAGAGGAAGCCTACAAATCTTTTTGTTTCATGCACTAGTGAAAGGTATAAATAACCCTAGGTGAACAGGTTCATACAAATCAATTTGTGTTATGGGTGAACTCACCCATCTGCGTTATAGGTTACGTTTACGGGTCCAAATCACATGCGAGTTACATATTTGTGTTATAGGTTACAGTTCTAAAATCTCACGTAAATTTATAATATTTATTATAAATCAACAAATATCATGTGTGTGTGTAGAATAAATTAATCTAACTTATATTTAAAAAAAATAATAAAATTATTAATTCAAGATATAATATTAGTTATAAATAGATATAAATTATAAATTAATTTAAAATTAATATATAATTATCAGTTATTTTATATATTTTGAGTATTTTGAATATGTATATGGACGAATTTAATGGCAAAACTCATCCAAACCTCATCACCAAATTCAAATTCGAGTCGAACTTCATTGTTGTCGAACTCGAACTCGAACCCAAACCATGTGACATTGGCTCAGGATTTGTAGGCAAGTTAACACACTTGTGTCAGGGATGATTACGCCTTCAACCCTATTAGGTGGTTCCAACCGCTAAAGGGGAAATACATTTCACAAGTAGACTCATCATTCCATAGGTGCATGTGATAATGGTGGTGATGGAGTGAGCAAGACTTCAAGGAGATGGCCATAGCCATGGTACCCGTTGAATGAGGTCCAACATCTTTGAGTACTATAGTGAGAAGAGAGAGAAATCGTGGAGGCTTGACTTACCCTTTTCCTCAGCCTGCTTTTTCCACCCCTTTGGTGTGCCTTTAACTTTAATGATTTATCTTTCTTTCTTGCATAACTTAAAAGACCTAGCTTGCTTTATGATTTTCCACTACCCCTTAAATATGTAGTAGTTTCTTGCTCTTTGGGGTTGGGACATTCAAGAGTTCCTTTATGATGGAGCATGAGATGTTGAGGAATTGGGTGATGGCTAATGAAGGGGGTATTGCTCATGCTAGACTTTTTCCTACGTGCTTGCTACGTCCCAACCATGTTTTGCATTTTTCTTTTCCTTTATTTGTGGTTTCATATGATTTTGTCTTTCTTTCAATTTTATCAACCTCTTAGGGCAAACGTTGGGGCCTTGACTTAGAGATGCGGATAAAGGGTGCCAATCCCAATGACAAATGAAAATCAACCCAAAGAGTGGATGTGGATAATAAGGGAAATATGAAAAGTATCAAGTGTGGATTACCTTGGGCATGCTACTTTAATCAATGCCTCCCATTAGTGCCCCTCTTGAAGGAAGTACCTCAGGGGAGGTCACACTGGGCTAGGGGCAAAAGATAACCTCTTAGGTGAAGCATGGGAACAAGGGTACAATCAGGAGTGATCAATCATCTAGCTTGGCTAGTGATCCATATTAGCATGCTCGAAAACATCAAATGAAAGCACATGGTTACAAGAATGGTTAATTTACTTTTCGATAAATGACCCACTTACTTCAAGAAGCATGCCATATGGGAGAGAACATTGACCAGAGCATTATTGGAGAGCTTTGTTGCAAAGATATCCGTGGGCCATCATAGGGCTCCTATGGGTTACTCACTTTTGGCAGGTAACACTCCCACATGTCCCCCTTGTGTGTCTTCTTGCATTTGTGCTCCCCCATCCTGGAAGTGTGGTGGAACATAGGAAATTTATTCCCATCTTAAGTCATTATGTACTGAAACTGTCCTCATCTATGCTGATTGGTACAAGTGTTAACAAATTTTGCATAAGGGGTACCTGTTACAACCTTGCATAAGAATGATCTACAATAACATGAATAATATTAAATCCCCTTCGAATGGCAACAATATTGATAATCTTACTACACATGATTGAATTTCATACTTTACATTGAATTATAGCAGTCCTATACATGAAATAACAACTGTATAATGCACTAGTGACAACAATATTATGCAGATTAATGGCACCAATAAATGCATAGCTTATGACAAAAATAAATAAATATATAAAACATTGAATATAGTCTAGATAAATTGTTGAAATTCTGAAGTTCTATGTTGTAACAATTACTTAGTCCAATAACTTCTTTAATTTGCAATATTAGTTAAGAAATTGTAGATAGAACATAAACCATATACACAATAGAAGACAACCAAGAACTCAATAAGACAGTGAGTTTAGGTCCAATGACTAAGACAAAACCCACAAGCAGAAAACCCAACCAGATTCTTCTTCTATTAGAAATCAAATGTCCAGTAGAGATACAACATACAATGAGAGATAGAAGTTCACCCAAATTTGAAGAAGATCTTTGATAGCAGTAGCTGATGCAAGAATTGAAATATGTTGGCTCACCAAGTTTTTCTCGTATTCTTCAAGACTCTCTCTCTCGCTCTCTCAATTCTTCTCCAATCTCTCTAGTTCTCTCTTTCTCAAGTTCGAACTCTTCTTTCACAATGCACAAGTGAGTAGTAGAGAGAATGAGAGGCACAAATATATAGGAAGAGCAAGGAGGTCGAATTCATGAAGGAGTAACTCCCATGCCTTGAGGAGAAATTACATATGCCAAGATAGGAGTGTAACTTATGCCATAAAGGAGGTATGCTTACCTTAGTAACTTATGCCATCAAGAGGGAGTACGGATGCCTTAGTGACTTGTGCCCATGGTTTTAAAAATCGGCTGTCTTGAACCGGAAACCAGTCAAATAGACCGGTTCATTGGGTGACCGGGTCAAACTGGACAAAAAACTCGGTTTAAGGGCATATTTCTCCAAAAAATCACAAAAACGTGACCAAACCGCCCAGTTCATTGCCAAGGCCGTGGCAGACCCACACAACATCTTTTAGGAAGTTTCCTGGGTGTTTTGCAGGGAAATTAAGGGTTGTTTCCCTCTAAAAACACCCTCTCCAAGCCTTTAAAAGGACCTCACCCCCCTCATTCGCCTCACACATCTTATTTGGTGTTTTTGTGAGTTTGATTGGGAGCTTGGAGAGTGTTGAGTTTTTGCTGGAGTCGTGGAACAATAGAGAGTTTGGGTTAAGTATTAGCCATCATGCCTCCAAAAGCCGAGGATAATGCATGGATTCATTGTGATATAATTGATGGCAAAATGATATGCAAATATTGCCAACAATCTATTGAAGGAGGGGGTATTAACAGTTTCAAGCAACACTTAGAAGTTAGTTGGGATAGGAGGCCATGTAAAGCCATGAGGAGCACCAAATGAAGTACTAGGGCATATTAGGGCATAATACCTTCAGAAGTTTGAGACTCAAGTCACTGAACCAATAGAGAAGTTTGTGACTCAAGTAGTTGCAAAGTTTGGGAGTCGAGACTTAACCAATTGAGTTTGATCATGATGAGAAGTTTCAATTGATAATGCTGATCACTGATATCATATATGTAGACTTGTAGTAGGCCAGTGGACCCATAGTTTGTAGGCTTTGTTTTTGAACTCCAGAGGGGATTTAGAGCCTCATTGATTACATATTTTGCTGCTGATGTATTGCACTTGGTGCCATTTTTGTATATTCACCTTTACATGGTATATATATATATATATATATATATATATATATATATATATATATATCAACAAACTTTGCATATTTTGTGTCTATTCGTTTGGAATCATGATTTTAAATCTTAAAAGTATTTTTTTCAATAGAAATTAATTATTTCAGGTGCTTTTTAAACTGGTTCATTGAGATCTAACCAGTCCCAGTTTGACCGGTTCCAGTTTTTAAAGCTATGCTTGTGCCATAAAGAAGGAGAAGGCATGCCTTAGTAATTCAAGCCATTAAGGAGAAGTGTAACTTATGCATTAAAGAGGTGTAAGAGGAATCTTTTTATGACGAGTCATTAAAGTGCATAAGAGAGTGTAAGAGATATATAAGAGCATTAAAAAGAGAGAGGAATGAATACTTTAAGAGAGAGAGAGAGAGAGAGAGAGAGAGTAATGTATCATTGAATGAGAGAGTTCGATGCCATCAAGGAGAGAGATGTGAAGTGGCATGATTGAGTGCCAAGTAGGAGAGGTGACATGTAATTCCTCTTTAGATAATTATACTATCATAAGTGTAATAATAATAATAATATTGATGATTAAATTAAAAAATTAAACAATGTAGATTGATTAAGGATAGGTTAAGTGATTTTCCATCATTTATACATGATTATCAATTGAAGCGAGGTGACTTACTAATTTTGCAAAGTCATGGTTGCAATGACAAACATGGCATTATGTATTTAGGAAGTCACCCTGGAATAGTCAGAAATGAAATTTTAATGAAGGAAATTCATCCCTTGGCTGCCAATTTTCAACTCTCCATCTCAGCTAGGGAGGCATTTCTTTTTGCCACAAGGATCTATGTAATCTTTGCTTTGAAACAATGATGTTTAAATCTAATGAAGACAAATCATCATAGGGGAGATTCATCCATCACCCTATATTCACTTGGGAGGATTGCCACTTGCCAACATATTACAAGGATCTCTCACAACCAAGTCTCATCTCTACTTGGGGGGGATAAGCCACTTGACAAGGATCTCACACAACAAAGTCTCATCTCTGTTTGTGGGGATAATCCACTTGTCAAGGATCTCGCACAACCAAGTCACATCTCTGCTTGGGGGTATAACCCACTTGTCAAGGATTTCACACAACCAAGTCACATCTTTGCTTAGGGGGATAACCCACTTGATAAGGATTTCAGGCAACCAAGTCTCATCTCTGCTTGGGAGGATCCACTTGTCAACATGACAAGGATCTTTCACAACCAAGTGTCATCTATGCTTGGGGGGATTCACTTATCAACACATGACAAGGTTCTCACATAACCAAGGCTCATCATTCACCAACACCCTCTTTAGGAAGGGTCATATCCGTCAGTCCAAACTGCTCTCTGAAAACCAAGAACTTCCCTTTCGACAAAGGCTTGGTAAGAATGTCAACAATCTGGTCATCAATCGCTATATGATGGAGTCTTATTGCTCCTCTCTACACCATATCCCAGATATAATGATATTTGATCTCAACATGCTTGGACTTGTCATGGAACACAAGATTTTTTGCTAGTCGAATCCCACTCTTATTGTCACAGAAAATTTCTGTTGTGTTAAGGACATGCTCAAACAACTCTCCAAAGAGCTTCCTCAACCATACTGCCTCATAACTAGCCATGTTAGTAGCAATGTACTTAGCTTCAGCTGTGCTAAGGGCTATAGACATTTGCTTTCTGCTCATCCAAGATATTATGGAAGATCTTAAGCTGAAGCAACACCTAGATGTGCTTTTTTTGTCTACTAGTCCAATCAACATCAAAGTACCCAAGTAGTCTTACATCTTTGGCAGTATATTTCAATGCAAGATTGACTGTCTCATGCAGGTATCTCAACACATGCTTTGTAGCAATCCAATGTGCATGAGATGGTTTAATCATATATTGGCTTAGAGTATTGACTGCAAAACATATGTCCAGTCTAGTGTTCACTAAGAACATCAGTGCCCCAATCAGTTGTTGATACTCATAAGCATTTGCCAACAACTTCTTGAAGTTCATTTCCATTGGAGTATTCAATGATTTTACATTCTGTCATACCAAATCTTTCTAGCAGCTTGACAACATATTTTCCTTGAGAAAGAAAAATCTCACTAGGTTTCTGCCATACTTCAAGACTTAGAAAGTAGTGCTTCAAATGAAGATCTTTCATTTCATATTCAGAAGCTAACTCCCTCTTACACTGGAGGATAAGATGTTCACCACCGGTCAAATATAAGTCATCAACATATAATACCAAAATCAAAGGCATACCTGGACTGTCTTGAAGTAAAGATTTGGATCAACATTACTTCTAGTAAAACCAAGTTTTATCAAGAAGCTATCAATGCGGGCATACCAAGCTCTTGGAGCTTGCTTCAAAGTTCAAACCATAGAGGGTTTTTTTAGTCCACACACATAAGTTTTCCGGTCATGTATTTCAAAGCCTTGTGGTTTCTCCACAAATAGTTCTTCCTTGAGGAAGCTATGCAGAAAAGCAGTCTTCACATCTACTTGGTGAAGGGAACATCCTTGGCTAGCAACTAGAGGCAAAATAGATCAAATGATTGTATAATGGGCAATAGGTGCAAAGATTTCATCAGAGTCTGTCTATTCCCTATTTTTGAGAGAACCGTCTGGCCACAAATCAACTTTATATTTTTCAATACTGCCATCAACACCATGTTTAATTTTATACAGCCATTTATAAGACACAACATATTTACCTTGGGGTCTTGGAACCACTTCTCATATATCATTATGAATGATGGACTCATATTTTTCAGCCATTGCATCTTTCCACACTTGAGCCTTCGTAGCTTCTTCAAAACTGCATGGTTAAGCTTGAATAATGTTGCTCATGGCTACAACATATCCTTGGACCCGACATGGTTTCTTGCTTTCTTTGAAGCTTCCTCTAGGAGCAACATGTTTATCAACATCTTGAAGGGTGTCACGAAGCCATAAGGGTCTCCTTTTAGCAGGAGGATCACTTGGAGGAGGATCCAAAGGATCCATGGGCTCCATGGGTTCATCAACAAGATCAATTTCAGGCTCAGGATTTTCTTGTATCTCAAATGCATCATCTTGACTATCAACATTAGTAGGAGGAAGAGGAGCGTCTCTTGCCGTTCCAAGAGCTGCATCTTCATCAGATGTTACATCCTTGCTAAACTCTAAACTCTATATTTCTTTGTCCAAGTACATATATTCTTTAAGCTTTAGAATTTTCACAATAACCAACAAACATACCTTTCTTGCTTGAAGCTTCTAGCTTGTTCCTCTTTTCTTTTGGAATGTGGAAGTAGATAAAGCAACGAAAGATCCTCAAGTGCCCATCTCGGGTTTTTCACCAGAGAAGTCTTCCTCTGGAGTCTTGTTGTTTAGGGCATGGTGAGGAGATCTATTTTGAACATAGACAACTGTGTTAGCAAATTCTCCCCATAGAAACTTTGGTAGTTTTTGATCATGCAACATAGCTTTGACTACTTCCATGATAGTTCTATTCTTTCTCTCACCCACACAATTTTGTTTTGGGTTATACGTCACTGTGGTCTCTTTCGTGATTCCAACGTTTTTGCAGAAGTGAACGAAATCATTTGAAGCGAACTCTCCTCCATTATCAGATCTAAATATATTGATTTGTTTTCCAATTTGTTTTTCTACCAAAGTTTTATAATTTTTAAACATGTTAAAAGCTTGACTTTTATTTTTCAAAAGATAGATCCATGTCTTGCGAGAAAAATCACCCACAAAGATTATATAATACAAGTAGCCATCAAGAGAAGTTATAGACATTGGTCCACATAAATCAGAATGTACAATATGAAGTACTTGACTAGTTCTACTTTTGCTCAAAGGGAATGGTCCCTTTACTTGCTTCCGACTAGAACACCCTTGGAAAACTCCATCATGATCAGATCTAATCTTCGGCATTCCAGAAACCATCTTTCTCACACGAGGTAATGCTTTATAGTGCAAATGAGCGAATTTTTCGATGCCAAAGTTCAATTTGATGATTGCTGTCATGGATCAATACATTAATAGGTCTTCCATTGACTTTATACAAACCTTCACATCTTGATCCCAAAGTGAAGACATCTCTCATGTTGGATCTCATCGGCCAAGAGAGAACTTTACCACTTATAAAAACAACTTTCATTCCTTTATCTTCTAAAACAGAAATAGAACATTTGAAGATTTGATTTCTGTTATGCTCGCCAAGTAGTTGAACATTTCATAGAAGTCGCTGATACAAACACTGAATTACTTTGGCTCGCCAAGTTTTGCTCTTACTCTTCAAGACTTTCTCTCTCTCTCTCTCTCAATTCTTCTCTAGTCTCTCTAGTTCTGCTCTTACTTTTGAAGACTCTCTTTCTCTCTCAATTCTTCTCTAGTCTCTCTAGTTCTCTCTTTCTCAAGTTCGTTCTCTCCTTTCACAATGCACAAGTGAGTAGTAGAGAGGATGAGAGGCACAAATATATAGCAAGAGAAAGGAGGTCAAATTCATGAAGGAGTAACTCCTATGCCTTGAGGAGAAGTTACATATGCCAAAATAAGATTGTGACTAATGCCGTATAGGAGGTACGCTTGCCTTAGTAACTCATGCCATCAATAGGGAGTATGCATGCCTTAGTGACTTGTGCCATAAAGGAGAACCCACGCCCTAGTAATTCGATCCAATAAGGAGAAGTGTAACTTATGCATGAAAGAGGCGTAAGAGAAATCTTTTTATGACGAGTCACTAAAGTGTGTAAGAGAGTGTAAGATGTGCATTAAAGAGAGAGAGAAATGAATCCTTTAAGAGGGAGAGAGAAAGAGAGAGAGAGAGAGAAATGAATCCTTTAAGAGGGAGAGAGAAAGAGAGAGAGAGAGAGTAATGTATCATTGAATGAGAGAATTCTATTTGCCATCAAAGAGAGAGACGTGAAGTGGCAGGCATGATTGAGTGCCAAGTAGGAGAGGTGACATGTAATTCCTCTTTAGATAATATTAGAGTATCATAAGTGCAATAATAATTGTTGTCGCCTAAAGTGTACATCTAAGGCACAACGATCAGAACAAGGGTTGTAACTCTAAATCCCTATTCACTCCGTTTAGACCTCTCCTAGTTAAGTCTGTTGATTTGTGGTAGCATCAGATGTGCTCTAATTCTCAAAATTGTTAGGGAGGCTTAGGCACATGTATTCCAGAGAACCTAGAAATCGTTTGGGAAAATTCCACTCACAATGTGTTTTATTGAAATAATTAATTATTTTTAAAGGGACCCTAAGTCTAAACTTAGGAAAAGAAAATAATTAAAAGGTATTAATAAAACAGTATGAATGTTCTAGAAAAGACGAAGATCAAGTCAAAAGTTAATCTTAGCCGTTGATTAGAGATTTAATCTCGGCAGTTGAAGTTTCAATGAGAAGATTATATGAAGGACTTGAAGGGTCATTTGGAAGAAACACCGAGAGAGCCAAAGGATCAAGAGATCGAATTTCTGAAGTGAGCAGTGCTGAGAGGAAAGATTGATTGAGAGATTCTTTGCAGAGAGGGGCAGTAATTCCGATTGGAAGAATTATTGATCCGGAGAGTGCATAGCAGAGGAAGCAGTAGAAGCCACAGAAGCAGCGCAGAGCCAGTGACGTAGAGGCTACGCAGAGCTTGAGAGGGATTTCGTTTTCTGTTAAAGAGGCAGCGTTGGGTCAGTGCCAATTCCCAAAGAGAGTTTCCGAAGGCCAAAAATCCCCAATTTCTGGCAAGCAGAGAGACCAATGCAGAGACAGAGAGTAGCTACAATTGTGACGTAGAGATTGCACAGAGGCAGCGCAAAGCAACTCGTTTTGGGTGCAGGCCAGTGTTGGGTTCGCGTGGAGGAGTGAGGTTTGTCTCACAAGATTTTACTTGTCAGTTTCTTTGCATGATTTGACAAATTCATTAATCATATATTTGTACTTAGAATTTACTGCATAATATATAAACCCTCAATTGCTGCACTGGTTTTCCCACATTGGGTTTTTTTGGGGACATTAGTCCAAAAGCAACAGTGTCAGATGTGTTTATGATTTTCTATTGCGCAGATCTTGTTTCTGCACTTGTTTTTCTTCCGCAGTTTTATTTGTGAAGGCTGTAGTGTATGGATTTCGATATTTGCTTGTAGAACACAATAAATAATTTGTTAAATAACAAATAGAAGATTTTCCATCAGTTGTTGTAGTAGGATTCTAGGTAATACAAATTTTCACATGGTATCAGAGCTTGTGTAGCTCAGTGTAGGAGAAGCAAGAGCGCAGATCTAATAGATTTAGCATCGTAGCAGAAGCCTGGGATCAAGGACCTACATAGGGAGCAGATCGATTCCCCAGTTAGTGCGCAGTCCAATCCAGGAGGGCTAAACTCGGCAAGGAAAATCCCTCTCGAAGTGAGTCAACAGAGAGGAAAGATTTTTCCAGATTGTAGTTTGGCAGAGGTAGAGGGAGTAGCGCAACAGATCAACGCAGATCAGTAGCTGGAGGGACACAACTTTCTGTGTAGCAGTGATTGCTGGTGCAGAAAGCATCAGAAGAGATATCTAGAGACACTTTGAGGGAATTTTCTTCCTCAGGGAATTCCTAACCGAAGAATTTTATTTTTCGAGAGTTGAGCAACAATATTGGGTGACAGATCTACCATCACCAGCGGGGAGTGCGTAGGCCAGGCCAGAGCTGCGCAGAGGAGAGAGAGGGAGCGAGTTCGACAATTCCTTTCAGTCGGCAGAGATGGCAGCAAGTGGGCCGAGAGATCAAGATCGGTTGGAGGGATCCTCCAACTATGTGATTTGGCAGGCAAGGATCAGATGCCTGCTGGATGAACATGATCTCAAAGCCTTCATCGATGGTGTGATGACTGAACCGGTAGATGCAAAACCTATGAAAGCGTTTAAAAAGGATATGGCTAAGGCAAAGTGCTTGATCCTCGACGGAGTGAGGGATCATGTCGTGTGTCAAATAGCTAGCAAAGGGATTGCTAGAGAAATGTGGTAGGCCTTGGAGAAGCTATATTAGGGATTTTCCGAGCAACGAAAGATGTTTTTAGAGGAAAAGATGCAGACTACTAGGATGCAGAAGGGCGGGTGCATTGATTTGTTCCTGGTGAGACTTCAAGCAAACCGAGATCAGCTAGCAACTGTAGAATCAACTCCTCAGGCCACAAAGATGGGCAGATTGGCCCTCAACTCAGTGTCCGAAGACTATCAAGTCTTTGTCCATAGCATCTTGGGTAGAGAGAATTTGTCGGATTGGGAGTTAATGTGGGCAGCTCTTCAACGAGAAGAGATGAGGAGGGACTTACTCAAGTGTCAACTTGAGGGCAACAACAACAGTGGGAAGAAGCCAAAGCAGGAGGAGGAGAATGTGGCCCTTGCATCAAAGGGGCAGCAGGAGCAGCGCAGGAGGAAGGACCTTTCCATGATCAAATGCTTCTGGTGTGTCGAGATGGGTCATTATGCCACACAATGTCCTCTCAAGAAGAGAGACAAAGATGAAAAGCATGATCTGCAAGCTGCATCTGCAAGGATCGATGAGGAGGAGTTTGCCATGATTGCCCATATATCTCAAGGAGGGGGGTGGGGTGATTTGGAGCTGTAGACTTAGAGATCTATAGGATGGGCAGGATCCTTGAGGAGTTGATCCGGATCTTGGGGAGGGGGGGGGGCCCAAGATCTAAAAAATTGAAATGGATCTCGGTTGGGGGGGAGGGGGGGGCCCCAAGATCTGAAAAATTGAAACGACAGAAGAAAATAGAGGATAGCACACAGTAAACAAAACCACAAAGAAACTTTTTATTAAAACTGAGAATCACTGTAAAAGGCTCCCCCCAAGATCTAAAAAATTGAAATGGATCTCGGTTTGGGGGGGGGGGGAGGCCCCCAAGATCTGAAAAATTGAAATGACAGAAGAAAATAGAGGATAGCACACAGTAAACAAAACCACAAAGAAACTTTTTATTAAAACTGAGAATCACTGTAAAAGGCTACATTGTGGTGGACCATCTGTCCTTATACAAAATGTGACTTGTTACTTATAGCATTTTTTGGTTACAATACAACAGGTAAATTCCATGGGTGGGTAAATACCATGGGTGAATGAATACTATGGGTGAATGAATACTATGGACATGTCACTTACAATACCATGGGTGGATGCCATTTACAATACTATGGGTAAATTCTATGTGTGGATACATACCATGGTTGAATGAATACCATGGATAGATGTCACTTACAATACCATGGGCAGATAAATACCATGGGTTGATGAATACCATGGGTGTAGGCCACTTTCCATTTGGATAATTCCTCCCTCCTTAAGAAGCAATGGTCCCCATTGCGTGAAGTTCCCATCTGAGAAGCCTTTGTTGAATATGAAGAGCCACTGAAGAGAAGGGTTTTGTGTGGTTAACCGATAACCGTGATGAATGAAGATCCGAGGATAGAGGTACCCTGTAATGCTTGTGACCAACTGTGATACTGATTGTGTGCGACCTAGCAAATGGACTTCAATAAAGTGTGGGTTTGTGGATGAACTAGAACCATGAAAAACGAAGATCTGAGGATAGAGATACCCAGTAATGCTTGTGATCAACTATGATATTAACAGTGTGCGGCCTAGCAAATGGACTTCGTTGAAGTGTGGGTTTGTGGATGACCCAGAACCATGACAAACAAAGATCCTAGGATAGAGATATCTTGTAAGGCTTGTGACCAACTGTGATACTAACAGTGTGCGACCTAGCAAATGGACTTCGATGAGAAGGATTTTGTGCGGTTGACCCATAACCGTGATGCTGACTGTCGATGTAGTAGGTGCCTACATAGTCTGGGGTGGGAGGGCACGTCTCCAAAGAATCCAAGCCGAACGCTGCTATGCTGAAATTGATGAATGTGAAGTAGGTGCCTACTAAAGCGGGGTGGGAGGACAAGTCTCCAAAGGGAACCGACTCTGAATGCTGCTCCAGATTTAAAATGGGCATAACTCGGTGAATATAACTCATAATCTGTATTATAACCTGTTTTTGGAAATAGAATGATCACTCTGCATCTTCCCATGTTGTTGCAATCCCTATCTGGACACTATGGAAACTCAGATTCGTGTTGCAACTATCCCGCCATCACAAAATTTTTGAAAAAAAAAATAGTTGATTTTAAATGAGCGATATCTCTCTCATCCAAACTTCGATTCGACCATTTTTTTTTAAATTGGGTGATTTTTCAAGAGTAGCTCAGATCTGCAATAAGTTTTCTGAAATTCTGCATAAAAACTGCAAAAAATAATAGAAGAGTCGTCGTCCACGAATTGCCATCAGGGAAATTTCTGCTACATAATTGATTTTAAATCAGTGATATCTCCCTCATTTAGACTCTGATTCGGCTGATGTTTTTTTTTTTTGAATTTGAGTTTTTTTTTGCAAGGAATTCAGATATGTTATTTGTTTTTGTAAATTTTGCACCAAAATTTTCAAATATTATTTGCAAACTCGCCGCCCAAAAAATTCTTGCAAAAAATGAAAAAAAAAAAAAAATCTTCCCGTTTTGCCCATGAAAGTGCGTTGTGGAGATCGTAGCATGTGCATGAAGTTTGTTGAAGATTGCTACAAAATTTGAAACTAAAATATGTGTCAAACCTTCATTCCCATAGAGTCGTAACCTCACTCTTATACCACTAATCCAGATCTTGGGGGGAGGCCCCCAAGATCTAAAAAATTGAAATGGATATTGGGGGGGGGGTAGGACCCCAAGATTTGAAAAATTGAATTGACAGAAGAAAAGAGAGGATAACACATAGTAAACAAAACCACAAAGAAACTTTTTATTAAAATTGAGAATAACTGTAAAAGGCTACATTGTGGTGCACCATCTGCCCTTTCACAAAATATGACTTGTTATTATAGCATTTTTTGGTTACAATACCACAAGTAAATTCCATGGATGGAAAAATACCATGGGTGAATGAATACCATGGACATATGTCACTTACAATACCATGGGTCGATGCCATATACAATACCATGGGTAAATTCCATGTGTGGATGAATACCATGAGTGGATACATACCATGGGTGAATGAATATGATGGATAGATGTCACTTACGGTACCATGGGCAGATAAATAACATGGGTGGATGAATAACATGGGTGTAGGCCACTTTCCATTTGGATTAGGGGTCCACCTCTCGTATCAATACCTTGCTACGGGAGCCCAACTAAGATGTAGCAGGATGGACGAGTGCTAGTTGGTGAAGAGGAGTGCATGACAACAGGTGGTTAAAGGATAATGGTAGTGTGAAGAAGCCAACAACAACACAAATACAATTTGAGTTGCAGACAGATGCGTGTTGACAATGGCAGTGGTCAACAAAAGAGGCGGTAATGCATCGTTTTACAAGAAGGTTGGTAAGTGAGTGTCAAACATCACCAACACAGAGGGAGATGTTGCAGAATCAGAGCAATACTTAACATGGTGTATTGCTAGAGCACATTTCTCAGTAAGAGTGAGCATTGATTTGTGGTAGCATCAGATGACCTCTAAGTCTCAAAATTGGCAGGGAAGCTTAGGCACATTCCACTCATAATGTGTTTTATTAAAATAATTAATTATTTTTAAAGGGACCTTAAGTCTAAACCTAGGAAAATAAAATAATTAAAGTGTATTAATAAAACATAGTGTGAATTTTCTAGAAAAGGTGGAGATCAAGTCAAAAGTTAATCTTAGCTGTTGATTAGAGATTTAATCTCGACCGTTGAAGTTTCAACAAGAAGATTATAGGGGCTTGAAGGGTCATTTTGAAGAAACACCGAGAGAGCCAAAGGATCAAGAGATCGAATTTATGAAGTGAGCAGTGCTGAGAAGAAAGATTGATTAAGAGATTCTTTCTAGAGAGGGGCAGTAATTTCGGTTGGAAGAATTCTTGATTCGGAGAGTGCATAATAGAGGAGGCAGTAGAAGACACAGAGGCAGCGTGGAGCTAATGACGCAGAGGCTACGCAGGCACTGCATAGAGCCCGAGAGGGATTCCGTTTTCTGTTGAGGAGGCAGCGTTGGGTCAATGCTAGTTCCCGGAGAGAGTTTCCGGAGGCTAGAAGGCACCATTTTCCAGCCAGCAGAGAGACCAACACAGAGACAAAGAGCAACTACAGCTATGACGCAGAGACTGCGCAGAGTGACACAGTGACTACGTTGAGGAAACGCAAAGCAACTCGTTTTGGGTGCAGGCCAGTGCCAGGTTCTCGTGGAGGAGTGAGGTTTGTCTCGCAAGATTTTACTTGTCAATTTCTCTGCATGATTTGACAGATTCGTCCATCATAGATTTGTACTTAGAATTTACTGCATATTATATAAACCCTTAGCTGTTGCACCGATTTTCCCACATTGGTTTTTTCCGGGGACATTAGTCCAAAAACAACAGTCGGATGTGTCTATGATTTTCAATTGCTCAGATCTTGTTTCCGCACTTGTTTTTCTTCCGCAATTTTATTTGTGAAGGATGTAGTGTATGGATTTCTATATTTGCTTGTAGAACACAGTAAATAATTTGTTAAGTAAATAACAAATAGAATATTTTCCATCAGTTGCTGCTGTAGGATTCCAGGTAGTACGAATTTTCACAAAGTCAAGGGGGGTAGTCCCTAAGGGAAGACGAGAGAGGGAAATTTGTTGGAGCAACAAGTTCTAGGAGACTTTAAGGGCAAGGCAATTATTATTAGTGTAACTTGGCTATTAATTAAAGCAAGTAAGAGATATTATGAGCAATGTTTGTTAAGATAAGTGCGATTAAGATCACTGAGGTAGATATAAGATACACATGTGATGAACCAATGCCTTAAAAATTGCTCAATGTGAATGAAAGTACTTGCAAGGAAGTAGATACTCCAAGTCACAAAAATAACAATGCTGCAGGAAGTGTTAGAAATGGCACAATATCAAATATGAGCAAATAAAAAAATATAACTTGCACAATAGAAATAGCTTGTACTTTCATGAAAATGCTCAAGATAAGAATGAAAAAGTAAATAGACAATGAGCTTTATAACCAAAGATGAGTACAAGGACAATGATACAATATTGCAATGAAGATATAATGCCCACAATGATAGCTATGCCACAAGAGATGAAAAATTAGAAGGATGAAATGCAAAAGTAAACTAGGTGGAGTGCAAAATCTTGGTTTATTTTAGTTAAATGCCTAATCTAGATGAATCCTCCTCCTAAATTGTTTTGAAATTAGTCACAAACACAAGTTGTAGAGAGAAGGTCCAGGGAAGAAAGCTACAACTTTAATAATGATACCTCCCCTTGCTTCTAACTACCCAAGTGCCTTCGACGTTGCAGCGTCTATGGCCCTAATGACTGCAAGGTCACCTGTGCTAATCGTGAATGAGGGTCTAACTTCTCAAATTAGATGAAGAAGTGTAGGAATTTATAGGGTAAGTTCCTAAGATCAAACACCAAAGGTCACCGCTCAGAAATCAGTACATCAGTATTTGACGTGGTTAAAACCCTCGAAGAGGGAAACAATCCACGACCTGAGCCAATGCGACCACTTCAGGTAGTTTATTAATATAAAGAAAGAAAATTTACATAAGCTTATCTCATAAACGGTTTACAGGACAAATGACCCTCCATGCTCTTTAAATAGAGATCATGGACCAATCAAGTGTTAAGCCATAGATCTGGTGTCGGTAATACCGAGGAGAGAATGAACCGTTAGATCACTACATATCATGACCATTGGATTATAAGTTACAAATGTACATAGTAAAGAAACACACTTTACCTAACTCTACACTAGAGCAGGTGTTAAAATTGGACAACTAGGTCCAAACTCCATGTTGTGATGCTCAGATGAAGATACCAATACAAATATTGGTATCTTCATATGAGCATCACAACATGGAGTTTGGACCTAGTTGTCCAATTTTAACACTCCCTCTCAACTAGGGAGAACTCCATCCACCTGTGCAATCAAACATCGTGCGTCATCCCACCATAACTTGCTTTGCTGGCCTCTTTATTTCAGAACAGAAGTGGGTCAGTCACAAAGACATCATTCCCCACCTGACAGATTTAGCCTAGAGTTCTAAAACCTCTATCGGACTCACAAAGAGTCTCATACCAACCTGAAGTTGGTTTACCTGACCTGAAGTCAGTTGGAGGTCCGAAACTGTTTTGACCAAGAGAATGTATACCAACTCCTTGCTGAATTCACCGACTAAGTCAATTGGAGGTCGGAAACCTCCACATGGACTCAAAGGTCGGCCACCAATCCCTCGAAGTTGGTTTATCCGACCCGAAGTCGTAGAGGTCCAAATTACCAGATTTGATCCCCGCATCAAGTGGTTGGACAAGTGCCATCTTAGACATGGAGTACGTCAATCTCGATGCATCCATCGGTTTGCTACTAGTCTCTAGCTTTTCCCACCTCATTGGCCAAATGAGAGGTACTTCCCATGAGTCCGAAACTCAAATGGGGTAGGATGTGATACGGGTGCCAAACTCAGAGGAAAGCAATCCACCCAATCACGTTTTTTGGCCCAAGCACACCAACAAGGTTCAACAAGCCTAGTCCTGTGGTTGCTTATAGCTCCGAGAAGCTATCCCCAAAGCCCCCTAGAGCTCCTAGAGCTCATCGTCCAACAAGACCCACATCATAGGGTCGTTCCACGATTCCAAGATTCTCATGGAAGGTTAGGAACATGACCTTCCCCAAGGGCATAGTGAGAATATCCGCGACCTGCTCATTAGTTCCTATGATCGAGCCTTACAGCGCCTCGCTGTACCATATCCCGGATAAAGTGGTACCAGCCATCAACATGCTTGGATCGATCGTGGAACACGAGATTCTATGACAAACAAATCCCCCTGTAGTTATCACAAAGGATAATGGTGGCATCTAGCACATGCTTGAACAACTCACTGAAGAGCTTTCGCAACCAAGTGACTTCACAATCGGCCATACATGTTACAATGTATTTGGCCTCAGCGGTGCTCAAGGCTACCGACTTCAGTTTCCTGCTCGAAGCAGATCTATGTGTGAAGTAGCATCCAGATGTGCTCTTGCAATCCACCACATTGCCAGCCCAATCAGCATCAGTATAACCAAGGAGTGTCATGCTCCTGGCAGTGTATCTCAGCCCAAGGTCTATCGTGCCCCAGAGAAATCTCAAGAGTTTCTTGGCACCAACCCAGTGAATGTTATGATCAACCATGTGTTGACTCAAAGTGTTCACTGCAAAACATACGTCCGGAAGGGTGTTCGCTAAGAACATCAGGGCCCCTACGAGTTGACGATACTCAGTAGGATTTGTCAATACGGGCCCAACAACGCTGCCACTCAACTTCTTGAAGTTGAGCTCCATTAGTGTCGACACGGACTTGCAGTCCACCATACTAAATCCTTCTAGAGCTGCACAATGTATTTTCCTTGAGAAAGGAAAATCTCGCCAGGTCTCTGCCAGACCTCCAGGCCTAGGAAGTAGTGCATCAGTCCTAGGTCTTTCATCTCAAACTCAGCAGCGAGCTCCCTCTTGCACTGATGAATGAGAGGGTCAACACCTGTCAGGAAGAGGTCGTCCACATACAACACCAGAATGAGAGGCTTCTCTCTATGAACCTTGAAGTAAAGGTTCGGATCAACATTACTACGAGTGAAGCCCAGCTTCATCAGGTAGCTATCTATCCTCTCGTACCAAGCTTTGGGTGCTTCCTTCAACCCATAGAGGGCTTTCTTCAACCTGCAGACATGGGTATCCTGATCTTGGACTTCGAACCCCAGGTTGTTCATGCTCCTTCCTTTATCGCGCACCATGCGTAAATGCGGTCTTCACATCATTCTCCGATGAAGACCCATCCCTACAGAAAGGGGCATGGGTTATAATAGAACGAATGGTATATCGGGCCAGGTGTAAATATTTCATCATAGTCTATTCCTTCCTAATGAGAGAAGCCACGAGCAACGAATCTTGCCTTGAACTTTTCAGCACTTCCATAAGATCCATGCTTGATCTTGTAGAGCCATTTCTCTATGACAATTGCTTTGTCCTCAGGTCTTAGGACCACATCCCAAACATCATTCTTCATTATGGACTCATACTCTTCATGCATAGCATCCTTCCAGACTTGATTCTTTATGGCTTCCTCAAAGGATCCAGGCTCGGATTGTACAATAATCGTCATGGGTGCTAGATACCCTTGGTATCTACTCGGCTTCTTGCTTTCACAGAATGTCCCCCTTTTTGGGCTGCATGTCCCTCAGCATCCGCGAGAGTGTCCCTGAGCCATGATGGTCTCTTTCCTAGTGAAGGAGGTGGATCAATCGGGTCCATCGGTTCTTCAACATTAGGCATTGTTTCATCCTTCGGTTCTTCTTGATTTCCAGGCCTTGCTTCATGATCTTCCTCAGATCTCGGAAGATTGACTACTTTCCTTAGGGAAGTATCTTTGTCAAAGGTGACATCGTGGCATATCCCCACTTCCCTTTGACTAGGCACATATAATCTATAGGCCTTCGAAGTTTTGCTGTAGCCCACAAACATTGTGGTCTCCCTCTTGATGCTGGCTCCTCTGCGAAAGTTCTTGAACTCGTTCGTCTCATATTCAGTGCCATTATCGGTCTATCGGATGGCATCTCATGTCATTGCTCCTAGTGGACTTCCTCCAACCTGGTAGAGTGTATCAATTCTAGACCCAAACATGATAGCTTCCTTGAAGCTCTTCTTCCACATGCGCACCTTTCCATCAGTGAATGCCACATTGAAACCTTTGTCTTCCACGCCGATATAGACACAAGGTTCTTTTTCAAATTAGGTACATAGAGTACTTCCTGCAAGCGGAGGACTTGACCTTGAGACAAGTGGAGGGTCACAGTCCCTGTCCCTTTCACGGGATATGTGGCATTATCTCCAAGGATAATTTCCATATTGGTATCCTTCTCAACCATATCAGAGAGTGCTTCCTTGAAGCTAGTGATGTGCCTTGAGGCACCACTATCTATCAAACGTACATCCATAGTGTGCTCTGTGGAGATGCATCAGAAAGGGCAAGATAAGAATGTATTCATTTCTTTATCAATAACATTTCCATCTTCATACTTCTGGAATTTCTTGACCTTTTGAAAGGTTGGATCATTTCCGCTGAGGGTTTCCTCCTTCGGAACTTGCTTTTTGTTTCTTTGATTGCCATTCCTCCGGTTGTTGTTGTTATCATCACCATCGAGAGAATCCTTCTTGAAAGGACATTCTCTAGCATAGTGACCAGGCCTATGACAAGTGAAACACTTGCCCTTCTTTCCTTGGGTCCCTGCTTTTCCCTTGTTCTTTGGGCCACCAGAGTTCTTCCTTCTAGAATGAGCAGCGTATGCAGCATTTCCTTCATTTCCATACTCCTTCATTCTTGATTCTTCTTGAACGCATCTTGACAGTACTTTGTCAAAGTCAGGTATCACATTATTATTTAGAATGGTAGTGTTGAACATATGCCATTCAGATGAGAGCCCTCCAAGTGCGGTGAGTACCATCTCTCGATAAGCTATTCTCTCCCCAATAGCCAGCAGATTGTTCCTGATTTCAATCAGCTTCAGAAAGTATGATTGGACAGACTCATCCTTGCCTTTCTTCAAATTCTTCAATTGATTCTTGAAGAATAGTACTTGATTCGCATTGTTGGCCTTGAACATGAGGATCAATTTATCATACATCTCTTTGGATGTGCCCAACTCAGGATGTAGGCCACCAGACTTTTATGAATGGATTCCCTGATCATCAACTTTGCTTTGATCTCCCCCTTCTTGTACTTTGTTTTGGCAGCAGCAATAGCAGTTGATGAAGGTTCTTGGATTTTACCCTACACATAGTCCATGACATCTTGGTCTTCCAATTTAAGATCCAATATCATCTTCCAAGCATGGAAGTCATCCTTCCCAGTCAATTTGTCATCCTCCTTGAAGCCATAGTTTGTGGAACCCATTTTCCTCTTCGATGATTGCAACAAATAGGGCTTGTCTTCACCTAAGCTCTGATACCATGTAAATTTATGTAGATGTTCTATGCTTGATGCAACTTTACTTTTTACTACAACAATCACATAAACAATCAAGTAAAATGCTTATAGAACATACCAGTGGATTTATAGAAGACAAACCAGAAACAGAAAAATGTTGTGGTGCATTATGGCGGTCAACAAGATGCTTCAACCAGCAAAGTCTCCTTGGTTAGCCAACCCAGCATGTGTCACAATAGCCCTCAAAACAACCACATAGTCAACTCAAAGTCAACCCCAGAAAAGTCAATGTTGTCCAAGAAAGTCAACGCAAGACAATAGCAAGAAAGTCAACGCAGCTCGGTCTTCGGCCAACCTTTTGACCTCGGTTCTTGTGCCAATGTGTACGACCTTTCAAAATCGAAGTCTCCACCAATTTTCGGCCTCTTTGGTTTGTCTTCTGTAAATCCACTGGTATGTTCTATCATCATTTTACTTGATTGTTTATGTGATTGCTGTAGTAAAAAGTAAAGTTACATCAAGCATAGAACATCTAGATAAATTTACACCAGGTTATACTTAACTATTTCCTATGTGTTGGAATATCCTAACATCCCCCCTTAAGAACAACTTGGGATTTACAAAGGTGACACAATAGGAGACTATTTCCTATGTGTCTGAATATCCTAACATCCCCCCTTAAGAACAACTTGGGATAGGATTGAAGGATTTACAAAGGCGACACAATAAGAGAAGGAAGGAGGCATTAGAGCCTATCCCCCCTTACCGATAACTTTTCTGAACTCCAAGCATAGATCAAAGTTTGGTAAAGTTTGCTTTTGTGAGAGCCTTTGTAAAGATATAGACAACTTGATCATTGGTTGAACAATACTGCACTTCAAAAACACGATCATGAATGAGCTTTCTGATGAACTGTATGTGAAGCTCAATGTGTTTCATACGCTGATGTTGAACTGGATCTTTGCATAGTTGAATGGCACTTTGATCATCACACCAAATTGAAGTTGGATGCTGCAGATGAAGACCAAATTCGGTCAGGATCTGACAAAGCCACATGGCTTCCTTGCTGGCTACAATTGCACCACGATACTCTGCTTCTGCCGAAGAAAGAGACATAGCACTTTGTTTCTTACAAGACCATGTAATTGGTCTTGAACCAAGATTGAATACATAACTTGCGGTAGACTTTCGATCATCAAGGTCACCAAACCAATCAGAATCAGTGAAACCAATCAACAATGGAGATGCTCCTGCACTGTAATGAATCCCGAACTGAACTATACCTCGCGTATATCGAAGTATTCTTTTAGCTGCTTTCCAATGACTTTCATGAGGTTGGTGCATAAACCGAGCAACAAGACCAATGGTTAGATACAAAAGTTTACCAACAAGTTGACGGTATAAGGTAGCATCAACTTCAGGGGTAGTACAAGTGACTGAAAGCTTGACTCCAGACTGAAAGGGAGAAGGGGTTGGCTTACAGTCTTCCGTGTGAAAGTGGCATAGAAGATCGCATGCATACTTGGACTGAGAAAGCGTAATACCTTCTTTGGATTGCAAGACTTGAAGACCAAGGAAATAATGCAAGTGTCCTAAGTCTGTCATTTCAAGCTTCCTTTTGAGGCTAGACTTCACATGGTTTATATGGTTGGGATCACTACCAGTAAGGATAAGATCATCAACATAAAGAACAAGGATGATGAAGGACTTACCCTCTTTCTTGGTGTAGACAGTGTTGTCAGAATGACACCTAGAAAAGCCATTATCTAAGACAAAGCTATCCATTTTGGCATACCAAGCCCGAGGAGCTTGTTTGAGACCATAGAGAGACTTCCTAAGGTGACAAACAAGGCAAGAGTCGTTTTGGATAAAGCTAGGGGGTTGTTCCATGTAGATTTCTTCATGCAAATCCCCATGTAAGAAGGCAGATTTAACATCCATCTGATGGACTTCCCATTTAAAGGAGGCAACAAGGGAAAGAACAAGGCAAATAGAATTCATTTTGGCAATAGGGGAGAAGGTTTTAGTATAGTCAATGCCTTCAACTTGTAAAATCCTTTAGCAAGAAGACGAGCTTTATGTTTATCCACTTTTCCATCTGGTCCAAACTTTGTTTTGTAAACCCATTTGCATCTGACGAGTTTTCTTCCCTTTGGAAGAGGAACAAGATCCCAAGTATCGTTTGCCAATAAGGAACGATATTCTTCATTCATAGCTTCATCCCAATCTGGATGACCTGAAGCTTCTTCAAAGGTGTCTAGATCAGGATTTTCTGGAACTTTAGCCAATAAGGAAGAGGCTATTTCGAACTGAGAATGTGTACGACGTTGATCTGCAGGGTCACCTACAAGAGAACTTGCTGCATCCCGAGTAGAGCAGACCCATTTTGGAAGCTGTGGAGCTGAAGGAAGATCTTGAGGAGGTGGAGGAGGATTTTCATCCTCGCTGTCATCATCCGAACTAGAAGGAATGTTGTAAAAAATAGAAGAGATAGAGAGAGGTGGCACATATGTCAAATCAGGCTCATAGGACAAAGGTGGCACACCCTTCTAACTAGGCTCGCAGGCCGATATATTTTCATCAAATTTTACATCTTTTCTAATGATTACATTTTTGGATTTCGGTTGAAGAAGTCTATATCCTTTGACATCTTCAGAATATCCAACAAAAATGCATTTTTCACTCTTAGGCTCTAAGGCTTTATGTTTCACATTTGGAATATGGGCCCAAGTGTCAATTCCAAAAACACGAAAGTGACTTAAATCTGGTTTGATTGAGCTCCAGGCTTCTTCTGCAGTATATTCCTTAAAACCTTAGTAGGAGTGCGATTTACTATGTAATTTGCACAGTTAATTGCTTCTGCCCAAAAATTAAGACTAAGTCCTTTAGATTGAGGCATACAATTAGCCATTTCTTTTAGAGTGTGATTCTTCCTTTCAGCTTGTTTAACACTCTTTGTCAACGACTCCATGGCAGTACACCCCAGTTTTGCAAATGGGATTCATCATGTTCGAGGTGTTCACACCATTCAGATTCCATCATCAGTCGACAATTTTATAAACGATGTAAACCCACTCTGCATGTTTATGATGTAAATGATCTAAGTAAGACCATCATGTATGTAGCGACCTAGGTAAGCTTAGTATTTTGGTGACGATTTCTATCCTAGGAGGTTTTTTGTGTCATTGATTCATTTGTGTTTCTTGACACAAGTGATTGGCAGAGATTTGCCCTCCAGAATCACCCCAAAGCTAGGGTGGATTTTGTCGTCAATATACTAAATGAGTCCTAGTGTTTTCTATTGAGTTTTTGTAAAAGTAATTTGGGAATAATCCTAGCTAATTGGCTTGATTATTTTATTACAAGCTATTTGGTCTACTAGATCATGTTTTGAGTCGCAGAATTGGGTAACTATTTGAGGGTCTATCACGAATGGGTTTTCCCCCTTCATGTGTCAACATGTATTAATCTTATGTAAAGAGGATTGGAAAAATAATTATTCCCCTCATGAGTCAATTAATTAAATTTTCTGGCCAAATTAAATTAAAAATCCTAAGCCAAAAATTTAATTAATTTTAGGTCCCAAGCCAAGGGAATATTGAAATCTTTGAGAAATTTTGGATCCTTGGTCCTAGGTAGTGAAGTCAAAGTCAAAATTTTGAGGTAATTGACTCAAAAATATTATTTTTGAGTTAACTAAAAGGTAATTAAATGATAATTCGAATTTCCTCAAAAATTTATGATTTCGAGGGACGAGATTAAAAGATGATCAAATATTTTTCGACGGTCGAGATTACTTTGATAGAGATCAATCGAACTATCCGTTGGAGATTTTATCTTATAAATTGTAAGTCTTTGTCTGTCATTTGCATCCGATCTCTTGATCGTGTACTTGCTGTTGAAGCTCTCCTGTAATACTTTCTGGAACAATACAAACAAAGTCTTTGGGGTTTTATTTTGATGGTCATGTTCTTCTTCAGCATTTTATGGTCAACTTGTTCTTTATATTCTGCTGGTGATTATTTCAATGAATTGTTGATTAATGGCTATTGTAGAGTAATTTATTGCGCATGTATCTTGCTTAGGTTACTGGATTTAGGGTAAGAATATTAATTGGATTGAGTTAGCAGCTATTTCTAACTCTTGAAAGTTTGGCTTTTATGTTATTTCTCTATTGATTTAACAATTTAACTTTATGTGTGCAAAAATATTTTGGATTTAGAATTGGGCGTTTGGGGAAGTCCTCGGCTGGACTAGCTGACTCCCAAGGAAATAAGATCTGAAGAGCCCTCCGGATCTAATTCCCAGGGCTTATCTTAAATTCTATTTTTTTTGCAGGGTTTTTCTAGGGCTTGTGACTAAAATAAAATTTTATCTTAATCTTTTACTGAATTTAAAGTTAGATCTGGCTAGTAAGAGCCTTAGATCTCCAGATCTGGGAGCGAAGTCAGACTTACGCTCCTTAGATCTAGCAGATCTATAAATATATTGTATAGATTTGTATTTTGTTTTAGTGATTTAGAATTTTTTTTTTTTTTTTTTAGTTTTTCTGATTTTTAACTTGGGATTGGGGTTTCATTTTCGATTTGTGTAAATTTGATGGGTATTTTGGTTTTCTTGTTTCTGGTTTGTGCAGGTGATCATTGAGGGTTTTCAAAGAAATGTTTTAGATCTGAGATAGATCTAGGCCATGGAGGGTAAGATCTGATCTCAAGATCAGGATTTTGCAGAAATATTCAAGTCAAAATTTTAAATCTGAGTTTCTGTGTAAATTTAGCTACTGGACAGAAGGAAAACTTAGAAATTATTTTTAAATGCACTAGTGTGCCTGTGTTTACTGTGGGTTGTCTTCATCTCTTGTTCCTCTTCTCTTCAAATCAACCCTCTCTCCATTCCGTTTTTCTTTTACGCTGTCTGTGGTAGCTTTTTCCCTCGCAACCTCCATCTCACTGCTCTGCGTTAACCTCTTAAAGTTTCTCCCTTCATTTCTGAATGCATTTCCCTTTTCGCTGCTCCTATCTTCTCTACATCCATCTTTCCCCTCTTCTCCTCACACAACTCCCTTTCCTTTGCATCCCTTGCACGCTGTACGCTCCATCTCACGCATTCCATTCCCTAACTCGCATTTCATCTCCTTTCTTCACTCACGCTGCCCTCATCCTTATGTTTCTGCCTCATCCGCTCCAGCTGCAACTCCCTCATTCTCCACGCTCCAGCTCATTGATGTCCCTGCCATCTCTTCCTTTGCTGCGTCCCCTTTCCTTTCACTGTTGTCGGCTGCCTCGTGCTCCCGCTCCTTCAACCTGCATACGCTCTAACCTAGATTAACATCAACACATAAAAAAAAATGAAATGACATAACATTACATTTAGACTCTAATTTTTTTACATTCAAATTTCTTTCTTTTTCTTTTTGTATTTGTCTTTGTAAATTTTTAACTTTAAAATTGACATAACTTTAACTTATAACATTTTCCTTTGTTTTTTCTTTTTTCGAATGAGATTTCGATTTTAATTTTTTTTTAGTTTGGCATTTGTAAAAAAAAAATCAAATTATTATTATTATTATTTTATTTATTTATTTTATTTTTTATAACTTTATAACTTTCGACATTAACCTTTGATTTTAATTTTTTTTAGATTTGAACTTTTTGATATTTAATTTGTTTAAAGTTTTTATTAACATTTCAAATTGTGATTTTTTTGTTTTGTTTTTGTTTATAAATTTTATTAGCTTTTAATATTTCTTTTCAATTTGTATAATAGTTTTAGATTTGTATTTTAATTTCATTCACTATATTTAAAAATATTCAACAAACTTCAAAAAATCTAATCTTAACTTTAAAATTTTTTAAAAGTCAAAGATTTGTCTATAGTTTAATTTTTAATTATTTTTGTATATACATTTTGGAATTATAATTGGGGTTTTTAGATCCTTTAAGCTCGTGGAGGAATTTCTGTAGTTGCGCATTTTAATTTTTTAATATCCTAAATTTAACTATGGGAGAAAATTTAATTTTTGGATTTGCATTATTTAAGAATATCATTTAATCCATAAATTTCTTGACGGAGTGTTTTATTAGCATTAAAATTTCATGGTATATCTGGATGAATAATTGCTGAAATTTAAGTGCTAGGCATGCTTGATGATCATTGGCATCTGTATTTTTAAATGTGTTATTGATTAAAATCGCCTATTGTTTAATTAACTCATGTTTCATTTACTTGAAAATTGGATGTTTATTGAATATTAATGTTTGGGAAATCTTTTCAAGTAAGTGTGATCGATATCTAATTCTAAGAGCTCTATTGTGGATCTGTGAGGAATTGTATATCTTTTAAATTGAGTAATATTTTGGCATCTTCATAATTGGCACTCACGCTTAAGTACTTAGTGGTTAAATTAGATTATTTATAATCTATGTGCTTTAGGCTTTTAACATCACCTTTTATCTGCGAAGCTTGTTTCATCTCGCTCCTTCAAATCATTTTCCTTGCATTCTACATTAACATTGCATAGCAGCAGTTTCTCATTAAGTACTTGGTTGTAATTTCCTTAACAGGATAGTTGATTCCATAAGGCACTGACATCAATCTTTCCAATTCAATCGAATCCTTTAATCTTGCTAGATCTTTTACAAGTATTTGGTCGTTTAACTGTATCTCTCGAACTGGTTGGTTCCCAACTCGTTCTTTTTCATTCCATTTCGATAGGGTCTACCCCCCTTAGTCTGCTATAAGGAGACAGCTGAAATAGAGAGATTGGGGATCAGGGTGACAACCCCCGATCTGAGCCGTTGTCGCGGTGCTTAGACATTTTGTGCGACCACACAACTACACCATTTTTTTGTGGAGTATATGGAACAATATGTTGCAATTGAATGCCATGCTCAATGCAAAAGTGAATGAATTTGTTGTTAACATATTTTCCTCCATTGTCAGATCTTAACTTAAGAATGTGATGTCCAGATTGTTTCTCAACAAAGGCCTAAAAGGCCAAAAACATGTTAAAAACTTCACTCGAGTTTTTAGAAGTATACTCAAGTGCGTCTGGAAAAATCATCAGTGAAAGTTAAGAAGTACTTGTAGCCAGAGAAAGAAACAACTGGAAGTGGACCACATAAATCACTGTGCACAAGATGCAAAGGGGTTGAAGCATGCCAAGAGGCACGCTTGTCAAAACTATCTCGATGGTGTTTTTTGAGTACACATCCGGAACAAACACCATCTCGGCAAGATACCATAGGAAGACTTGTCACCATATTTTCTTTACATAGAGTTTGAAGAGAGCGATAGTTTAAGTGACCAAATCGCTCATACCAAAGTTTGCTCACTTCATCATTGTGAGCAACAAAAATGAAGGGAAGACATGATGACCCAAAGTTGTCAAACATATACAACCGTGTGGAATCATCAACAATGCCAGTTGCTAAAATATGTCTAGGATCTTTGAGGTCTTTTATTACAACATCATGAGGTAAGAATTCTATTGTTTTCCCTTCACCTGAATGAGTTATCTGATAGACAGATAGAAAGTTGCAAGACAAGGTAGGAACACATAATACATCATTAAACTGACCATTATCTAAATGAATGGTTCCAAACCCTACAACACTTAGAGATCTATCATCACCAACATAAATATTTTTGGTCATGTGATAAGAGGCTTCAGAATCAATGAGTCACTCATGAGAATGAGAAGAAGAAGATACATTCAATGCATAACCAGATCTTGATGCTTGACAACCACAAGCAGAAAGTGCCATTCCTGAAGATGAAGTTGAAGAGTTCTCCAAATTGATGTTGTGCTTCTTCATTGTTGTCTCCAAGGCTTCCATCTTCTTAAAACATTTTGAAGTCTATGGGGCCATCACGATTACAAAAGTTGCAATGTCTATCTGTCTTCTTCCCTTTGTTTTTATTTACCCTATCAATTTGTTGAGTTGCTTTTTCAGTTTGCAGCTGAAATTGCTTAAGACCCTTGTTTGGTTTAGGACCATTCTTTTTAGGATGCTGCTTCTTAGGATTCTTTTGGTATGGTTGCTACTGGGCTGCTAAGGCTTTCTTAGAATAGTTTCTAGTATTAATAAGACCAAGGTGTAAGAGTTTTTCTTGTTCTCTTATCAAATAATCACAAAATGCATCAAAAGAGGGGGGCTTGTAGGCCGTTCCTAGAGAAATGAGTGCTTTTCTAGTGGAATGGAAGGTGGAAAGAAATACAGAGTATGCAGGGCCAACTTAGCAAGAATGGATATATAAGGCTACAATCTTCCTTTTTGACCTTACAACCTTCTAAAAGAAGTCTAAGGGCATTGAATTTGGACAGAAATTCTTCAATAGAGGAGAAATTATTGGGGTCCAAAGTAAGCAACTCATTTTCAAGCTGGTGGGCTCTGATTTCATTTTTAATGCCAAAAGCAGTATTTAACTTTTTCATAGCTTCATCAGGGGAGTCAATGTCTTGGATATGAAATCTAAGATCTTGAGCAATGGACATTCCTATCAATCCTTGTGCTTGATCTTGTTTATTTTCCCATTTAGCGACTTTATCTCCATCGGTAGGTTTAGTTTCTTGTCCTGTGGCTATTCTATAAAGCCATTTACTTTTAAGTAAGTCTACCATGTAGGATAGCCATTGGAAATTATTGGTGCTGTTATGAATAACAGGGCATGCACTTTCCATTAAAAAAAAAAAAATCTGAAGCTGAAATGGTTGAAACCAACTGCTCTAATGGAAAGATCTCGAAAAATTATGGCCTTTGAAAAAATTGGCTTTAAAAACGGCTTCCGGATGAAGAAGTTATGTCTTTTTGAAAAAAAGTTGTAGTAAATGCCGAATAGTTACGTGAGAGGTTGAAAGATGATGATGAAGATGTACTTTAAAAAAAATCCCCCCTTTTCTAAACTTAATACAATAAGCTCACTTTAAAAAAAACTACTTTATGTGACCCACTTTTATAAATGAGAGTCACTTTTACATATGATTTTTAAATAAAAAACCTCTTTTTTTAAAATCAACAACTTGCCAAAATGTTTTTGAAAAAAAAAGTAACTTAACAAAAAGCTTTTTAGAAAAAGAAGCTTGACAAAGAGACTTGAACCCAAGACCTCTATTCTCATGAAGTAACTTTACACTAAATGAGCTAATAAAAGGATTTTGTAATTGTTTGAAAGGAGTAGGGGGCGGGGGGGGTTTCTCTTCGATGTGTGTGCTTTTTCCTGCAAAAAAAAAAAACAAACACAAAATCTGTGCATAAAAAAAGAAAAAAAGAAAAAGAAAAAGCCTTACAACAGAACGTTAGATTTATGGTTAGTCTTATCGGCAACTATCTTTCTTTCCGCTATTTCTGATTTCCCGAGATCGCACAAAGACGCGGGGAAAGAGCATACGTAGTAGAAAAAATCCCGTCTTCTTGTTTATGATTTGCCGAGATCGCACACAGCGCACAACAAAGAGCATACACAGAGAAGAGGGTATAGATCCGAAAATAAAAAAACAATAAACCAAAATAAACAGAGGGAGCCGAAATAAATAGAAGGATCAATAAAAATAACTGCAAAAACGATACTTTATACCTCTAGATCTAAAATGACATAACTTGGGCAACCGAAAACCTTTTCGCATGAAATGAAAGGGGTTTCTCACTGTAACAAACGCTTCAGACACAACAAAGCAGTGCTCCCGACCCGAAAGTGGTTAGAAATAGTAGATTTGGAAAACGACAGTTGCATGCAGTCAAACCGGCTTCGGATTTGGATCAACAACAGATGCGGCCCTCAAAATGGCTCTGATACCATGTAGGAGTTTACAGGGTAAGTTCCTTAGATCAAACGCCAAAGGTCACCGCTCACAAACAGATCACAAATCAGTACACCAGTATTTGACATGGTTAAAGCTTTCGAAGAGGGAAACAGTCCACAACTTGAGCCAACGCGACCACTTCAAACAATTTATTAATATAAAGAAAGAAAACTTACATAAGCTTCTCTCATAAATAGTTTATCGGACAAATGACCCTCCATGCTTTTTAAATAGAGATCATGGACCAATTGAGTGTTAAGCCACAGATCAAGTGTTGGTAATACCGAGGAGAGAATGAATCGTCAAATCACTACATATCGTGACCGTTAGATTATAAGTTACAAATGTACATAGTAAAGAAACACACTTTACCTAACTCTACGCTAGACCAAGTTATTTTTAACTATTTCTTATGTGTCGGAATATCCTAACAAGAAGGTGGCCCTAAAACTTTCTATCAACCAAGCCTAGGCTTGGAGGTCAAATTTTAGGAATGCAACTCTAGTTCTAGACTGAGGATGCAAAATGATGATTTGTTTCAAAATATGAAAAGTGCTTCAATGTAAAAAATACAAAGCCAGTTGTAACCAAGATTATCAAGTATCACTTATAATACAAGATTACAAAATGCCAATAACAATTAGTGAAACACTTCAATATCATTTAATGAAACAACAATAGCAATGATGGATGCTTAGATGTTAGAGCAAATCCCACAATGCGTTTAGATTGTCTTTTAAGATGTTCTTTAAAGGGACTTACTTAGATCAACAAATTTGAATTAGAAATATCACACTTGTAGAATGACAAATGAGATTTCTAACAGTGGTTAAAGGGACTTACTTCGATCAACAAATTTGAAAGATAAACCAGACGAAGTAGCAATGATTAGAGAATGTAGAAAGTGCAATCAGATATAGGATGTAACTATGATGCAACTAACAAATGCAAGATAAGATGTTTCAATAAGCCAAGGAGCCAAGTTATTTATGATTGAGATACATTTATGAGCAGGGGTTGATTAGTTCATGGCAAATTTTTAATGATGCAACAATATATCCTCAGTGACAAGATTCTAAAATGCTTTACATTTGCCCTCACTTTCTTAGATAGCTAAAATCATAATATCTATGAACAAGAGAGCAACTCAATGAAATGATATGTCAATAGATAACAAGTGCTTCTTGAAAAAGTTAATCTTACTCTTACAAATTATAGATCCAAATAGATTATCATTTAGTTTGGTGTTTGCTTTTTAAGAATATAGGAGCAAGTGGAAATTAAGAGCTTAAAGTATTTGTCTTCAACAATGACAAATGAGGTTGCTAAAGAACACAAATGAGAACAACTTCCAATAGTATCTAAATGAAACAAGACAAAGAAGCATCCCCTTAGAGAATGTGATTAGGAGTTTAGATTAGGTTGCTTTACTCACACACTTACAACCAAAATTTTAATGTGAACAATGTTGAGTGCCTTGCAATGCAATTTGTGAAACAACACTTGCAACGCAAGATTACAAAATCTCTTCCAGAGATATATCAATGAATCATCACAATATTATGCACCTTTAATTATTTACAACAATTAGAAGCCAATGAGATGTGAGAGAGCATAGATAATTCAAAATTTAATGAGGCTGCCAACAGTGAGAAGCATTTAGCAATTAGATCTAAAATGAAATCCAAGACAATACGAGAGTTTAAGAAAATCACCAACAATCGATTACCAACAACAAAAGGCTATAACAAAAGAGATAAGCAATGAATATTGATTATGCACTAGACCACATGTAGTCTTCTAAGATAGTGAATAAGATCCACGACTAGGTAAGAAAGACAAGGCCAGAGCAATCAATACTTATGGATTTAGTTACGTTAAGTCAAACCCTTGGTTAATTTTCAATTTTAGAGCCTTCAATTATTGTGTGTTTAAGATGTGTAGTTTTGTAGACCTGTTGGAGACTTATGGTCGACAAAAGTAAGGTCTTAAGCCCTGAGCTTACCCTTAATAAAAATATGTGACAAATAAAGAGTATAAGGGAACATACCTCCATAGAAAACCAATGATGGAACCCTACAACAAATGCGAATAGGCCTGTAACTACAAATGTGTTAGTTCTGCAATGGATGAGGCTATGGGCAGACCATGAAGCCCTTGCGTGACCAGATTGTAGAAATTAATTGTAGATTCGAATATGCTCATGTAATGTACTAAAACATAAGACTCAAATCTACTCTACTTATCTGCGGAAGCAAATTCACGATTGAGAACATATATAAAAAACATGCATCAAGATTCAACACACATACAAATAGATATATCTAGGGTAAAGCAACTGCTCAAAACCTCTTACTATCTATATTGCATTAATCAAAGAATCTGGATGAATACAATATGCTCTGCTCAACCTTGAGCTCAACCTGCACCCATATCTTCTATCCTCTGCCTCATTGACTTTGGACAACACTTAGCCAATTTTCAAGCCCTCCAAGCTCCTATTTCCTTGCGTTGTTCCTTGAGGAAATAGGCCCCTATTAAATAGGAATTTTCCCTATTTGCTTGCGCAATTCCTCTGGGTTCTGATCCTTTGACCAATACAATGAATCTAAGTCACCTGACACGGGGACACGCATATTCGAGTGTTGGATTCAGACACGGCGACCCCCCGGAACAGGACACGTTCGGACATGCTATATATATATCATAGTTTTTAAAAACCGGAACCAGTGGACCTAATGAACTGAGTTTCTGACCGGAACCGGTCTAACTGGTACTGGTCAGGTCTAAATGAACCGGTTTTTAAAAAATACATTAAATAATTAATTTTTAATAAAAAAACTATTTGTAAGATTTGTAACCATGATTCCAAGCCAAAAGAGATAAAATATGCAAAGTTTGCTCATTTATATACCATGTAAAGGTGAATATATCAAAATGGCACCAAGTGCAATACATATCATCGAATAAATACATAAGCAATGAGGCTCCAAATGGCCTATAAATTCCAAAAACAATGCTACAAGCTATGAGGCCATTGGCCTACTACAAGACTACATATTAGTGATCAACAACATGATCACTCCTCATCATGATCAAAATCATCACCACTACTAGACAAGGGATCATCAACATGAGCTACGTAAATAATATGGCTCAAAGTTTGAGGACTCCTAAAACTCCTCTACAACTTTAGTAGTAGTAGTAGTAGCAAAAATAGACATCAAAACTACAAATCACTGAGCAACATGGTCTCTCATGAAACTCATCATTGATTCATCGCTACTAGAAATGGGATCATCAACAAGAGATACATAAACATCATCTAGCTCAAAGTCTTCACAATTGGATTGCTCAACCTTATAACATGATAGAAATTGAAAAAGTTTAACATGCCTAACCAATGATTTTGGTTTGAGTGAAGGGTTCATCTCCTCAACCTTAAATTCGGTAGAAAAATATTAGCATGCCTAACCAGTTGTTTTCCTTTGAGTGAAGGGTACTTTCTTGTTAATGCCACGATAGGGGAGTTCAACAATCAATACCACCAACGTCAACAAAGTTCAACAATCAATGCCACCAACATCAAGGTTCTTAAAGGGCTTCATTCTCTTGATTAAATGCCAATCTCATACCTTTACACATGATAGAATCAAATGGAAACATTGCAAACCCCCAAACCATGAAACCCTGAATACCATTAAGTCTGCTGAATTTTGAGTGAAATCTAAAATTCTAGTTTCTCCATATGACATCCAATGAGGTCGAAACCACTCAAACATCCTGAGTCATTTTATGGTAATGTTAAAAATTTAAGTAAAAGGATGAAAATGAAAAATAAATGAAAGGTCACTTTTACTAAGAATTTAACATTACCATTAATTGCCAACAGGATATGTCAGGAAATTGAGAGGGTAGACATGCTTTCCTTAGAGGGGATATTTTTGGAGGAAAACAACCCTAAATTTCCCTAAAAAAAGATACAAAACTCAAAAAATTCATTATGTGGTGTCCATAGTTGGCCTGGCAATGAACCGACCAGTTTAGGATGGAACTAGCCCGTTTGACCATAAACCGGCCGATTAGCACCGGTTGGATCGGTGTTTTTGGTAAAGAGGAGGGTTGAACCTGGTTTTTCTATCGGTTTGACCCGACCAGCGAATGAAACCAGTGAAATCGACCGGTTTTTAATACTATGATATATATATATATATATATATTAAAAATTAGATATTTCTTACACAAATTCATACAAATTCATTGATTCAAACATAGATCTTCATCTAGATGTAAGTTTTACAAAGATACATGATACATTGATACATCATACAATCATACATATTACAAAGTAATAGACATATTTATCAATGATCCAATAGGAGAAAGATTGGGGTAAACAACGAATCCGATTTCAGAGGTAAGCACCCATTTGTTGGGATGTCTCAACGCCAAGCCAAGTCAAGTGAGATTTTCATATATATGAGATGCACACTATTGCATATATCCTAGGGGTATAGTGCATCCCATCTGGTTTGATTCCTACCTAGTCCAAGTCACTTTATTCAGTTACCAAAATCCCTAGTCTTGGAAAAAATTTATTAATTATTTCCCAACAACTATAACAATATTCCAATCGGTTCATTTATTCTAATATTTCCCAACAAATTATAATGGTATTACAATCAGTTCGTTTATTTTTGTTTAGCAGATTAACCATCTAAAGCAAAAAATTGAGCTCTTTGGGACGGTTTCAATTATATTTGAACGTTTTGATCAAATCTATTTGCATTCTTATAAAGCCATTTAATGGTACATTATAAAAGATGGCATTTTATTTGAGAAGGATCCTATAGTGAAAACATTCCATAAACAACATTGTTCTCTCGTCTCAAAATGTTCCTTCACAAAATTATTATATTAAGTTTTTATTTTCAGTTGGTCAGGATGTCCTCGAACATGAATCCATGCTCACGAGGCATGCACAATTTTAACCATATCATATCCTTACAAGATCATACACTTCTATGTTGGCTTGCCAAAAATTGTTGGGTTCACCCAACAACAACTTGAGACACTAACACAAACAAACTAACTACTCACAAACGTCTTCTTCCTAGAGTATGTACTATTGAACTACGCATGTGAGGGAGAAATTCGTGATTTTATAAGCCAACAGACGCTTTTTCGTGCAGGTTGAATCAACCAAAAAGGGATTCGATCGTGTCCGTACAGGACATGATTGAGACTCATCGTGTCTTATATGGACACGATCGAATCCATGCAGTTGGACACGAATCCCCACGAATCGTTTCCGATTTGCCCGATTCGAGAGACGATGGGGGTAAACAACGAATCTAGTTTCAGAGCAATGAACTATACACTCAATCTAATATATAATTAATTGTACACTACCTTGGAAACTCCACCACAACTGGGCAATTCGAATTCTCTGCATGCATGAGCTAATTTGGGTTGATTGATTAGTTATCTGGGTGATCACTAAGTGTGGTTGAAGTTCCACTTCCACAACTTGACCTTCCACTAGTTCCTCCAACAATTAGATCTAGTTTAACTGACCATAACTCAATTTAACTGAATTAAATTGCTTCAACCGGAATTAACTCAAACTAGGCTCCTCAAATTTAGGAATCACTGTACACAACTCAAGTTCATGACCCCAACTCGAATTAACTGAGCTAGATTCCTATTCTTTAGGAATAAACTCATGAAAAATGAACTTGAAATCATTAAATCGAATTCAATTTTCTTAATTGAATGACAAGAGCCATGTCACCTTAGTTAACTCCTCCAAGTTGTCTGCTAATGTGGAATTTCGAATTTCCTCAATTTTAATTAAGGCAAAATCAAAAGTGAGACTTTCTTGCTGCATTTTCAACACCCCCTCTCAGCAAGAAAGGGATTATCAATCACCCAATCATGCATCTGTGGAATGTGCTGCATGCAACACCTCTCACTGTTGCTGCTGCTACTACAACATATGCAACTGAGAAGCATACAAAAGAAACTGAATCAACTGTGTCTGCAACTATCTACTGGGAAAATTGTGCTGCTGCTGACTCTGCTACTGAGCCTCTTGCTCTGCTGTCGACTCTCCTCTGCACTCCTCAGTATCTGGTTGACACTGATCCTCCTACTAAATACTGTGGGACGCCGTAGCAAGGTAATGATCCATGAGAAGAACGCCTCAATGGACCCTGTTTAAATTTCCACAACTCTGGGACTAAGGATCTACATCACTCCACCTCACTCCTAGAGGTATAACTGCATGCATGGAAAAATATGATCTACTCATACCACTGCTGCTACTGCCCTGTTGCTGCTTTTGTACTGCTGCTGCAAATATTGCAATAATGAGTTTGATCTCCCCAGATCGTGAAGTACTAGCTTTCATAGGGCTGCTCCCTCTGAAACTAGACTCTCTCTGAGTCTCGATCTCCTTGTGGGAAATCTCATTGCTCCTCATTCTGCCAATATCAATGATCACAACTCCTCTTTGTGTCACTAAACATTGGTTCACTGATCTGCCCACTAGTAGTCTTCGAGCTCCATTAAGAAGTCTGCACATAGGGTCTTCTGGATCTGCCCTAAACTAGCACTCCATAAATATACCTCTTAACAACTCATTAATTCTTCAATGATCACTGTACATGAGGACTTCAATGATTGGTTCTAATGTGAATCCTGCTCTGTTACCATGTAGAAATTAATTGTAGATTCAAAACTGCTCATGTAATGTACTAAAACATAAGACTCATATACTCTACTCATCTGCGGAAACAACTCATTAACTCGAATTCAATATTCTTAACTGAGTGACAAGAGCCATGTCACCTCAATTAACTCCTCCAAGTTGTCTGTTGATGTGGAATTTCGAATTTCCTCAATTTTAATTAAGGCAAAATCAAAATTCAGACTTTCTTGCTGCATTTTCAATACAGACTTAAAAAACAATGACAAAATCCTTCAAAATGCTGATTCAAGGCTTGAAATAAATGCCAACAATTAGTCCCCAAATAATCTGCAATAGAAACAAGACCTTAATAGGTATGCAACAAAAGGAGACCATTAGAGGCCTCAAAGAGGCTACATCAGGCCTGGAACGAGTTACAAGACTGAAGTAATATTGAAAAAGACCTTCAAATTAATAGAAAAGGGCATGTAGACACACGATATTAGTCCTTAAACTAGATAAAACCACCTGAAACCCTCCCCTGACCCCAAATAAGAAATGAGTAATGACGGCCCTGTCCAAGAGAAAGGAGGTTACAGTCTTGTGTGTGCGGGAATGGAGTACACGTGGAGGCCACAGCTCATGACCGTGTGGAAGAAGGGCTCGTTGACCCCTGTAACAAGAATGCTGCCTCAAAAAATAAAAATTGATGTTTCTTGCAATGCAGCATAAGTCACTTTTTTATGCCAAGGAATGATAATTATTTCCAAGAAATGGTGATCCAAGCTCTGGTACTTCACTTGCAGCTCAAAATTGGGTTGGATCTAGACCAAATCTGCCTAATTAGGTTTGTGGCCTCTAAAGGATGAGAGTAGAGGCTAAATGTTGTCTAAAAAAAATCGAAATAGGCTCCAAACCCTAGTCGTAAGGCTTAGGTAATGGCCTAAGCCCTCCCTTAAATTGGATCTCCTTCAAATCTCCCGCAAAGGCCCTGCTAACAAAATATCTTCAAACCCCATGCTAGATCTATAAAGATAGCCACGAAATATATAGAAAGAATCATGGACATAAAGGTATGTTTGCAAAAGATAAAAGATTTAAAAAAAGATATATTTACAAAAAATAAAATAAAATATTAAAAAAAACATATTTGCAAGATTTTACAAATATTTTCAAAATATGTTTAAAGCAAAATATTTTAAAAAAATAAAAAAAAAAACATTTACAAATATTATTTACGAAGGAAAGGATAGAAAAAACATTTTATAATAATTATTTACAAAGAATAAATTACAAATAATTTACAAGTAAGTTACAAGTCCAATGGAACTTTAAATAGCAAATTATTCATTTGTAGCTCTTTAATTTAAATGAGTACATAAAATAAATGTTTTTCCTCGAGCTCAGATCTAGAAACCCTGCAATAAAAATCATTAGATAAATCTTTAAGTAAAATAGAGTGGGTTCTTCCACTTCAATGCTCAAGAGTGGGATAATTTAGCCGAAAGCGCCCCCTCATGTTGGAGATCTATATCAATCAAATGTTTTCTATACAATTTAAAAGACTTTCGTTAGATCCACATGACATAAGAAAAATACAATGGAAGGAAGTCCGAGTAGTTTAATCGAAAATGACTAGTCACGTCCAATCATAAAGCATTCTTCAGATCCAATCAACAATGCAAGATAGCTATGCATCGATGATTCTATAAAAGCAAATAAACATAACGAATATAAGCACACGTAGAAATTAAAAGCTCAGTGACACAATATTACCATGTCCATGAAAGAAAAACACCAAAGTAATAACCCCAAAGAATTTTTACTTAATTACAAAAAATAGAGAGCTTCAAGCACTGATAGCTAGAGTACAGTGATTTGAAGATCAAAGATGTTACAATGAGGAGCCTCAAGCTCAATTTATTGAAAAATAGAGAGATCTAGATCCCCTCTAAGTGGAAAATGGCTAGGTCCAAGAAGTTGCACAATTTTGACTTGATCTTGGAGAGTAACAACTACTAGATGCTTGATCCATGCCACAATTAAATCCTGTCATTTGATTTTGATGAAGAAATTCGAATTCCATAATAATTCCCTTTTTTCCTAGTCCAAAAAATTTTATTCTGACCTTTTTTCCTCAAAAATTTATTTTTGACTTAATCACCTTGGTCTATAATCTCAAATTTTTGTTAAAAATTGATTTTTCCCTTGATGAAGGACCTTGAAAATTGGACTTCTTTTGGACCCACAATTTTTTTTCAACTCATTGGACCCAGAAAAATTAGTTTCCTCGAGAAACTAATTCTTTTTTGGCCCTAAATAATTTCTTATTGTTTTTTTGCCTTGGAATTGGGTTTGTTTTAATTCTTCCTTAGGAATGATCACCTTTTCCATTTTTTTTTGGTCTTATCTGCTTGGAGAGAATTTTATTTTCTCTCAATTTTAATTTTTTGGCAAATTTTTGTCCGTTTTTGGCCAGAAAACCAAAAATAAAAATAATTTGAGGGGAAAGACATAATTTCAACCCTCAGAAAGTGTCTAGACACAAACTTGAGGTATAGAGGTTCTAATTATGAGTACTCTACCCTCTTCAACTTTTACAAACGTTTGATTTTACAATTTACATCCAAATTATCAAATTTCCTAATCAGCTAGAAATTTCAATAATTAAAGATAGACATTTAGACTCAACCAAATTCCACAAGACCCAAGACATGATCTAGTAGATGAAAATACAAACTCGATACACTAAGACTCACTTAAGACATCACCATTGAGCCTCACCCTAGCTTTGAGGGTATATTTGAGAGAAAAACTCTATTAATTATTTTGTGTTTAGAAATACAAAATAATTAACGAGGTTAAAAAACTCCCTAGGATGAAACTCACTAGCGAAAATTCTTAAGCTTACCTAGGTGTTTTACATGGCTTTATAGACATATTAGAATCATTTTACAATGGGCCACCAGGTTGCAGAATTTGGAGTTACAACCTTGATAAACTGATGAATGATGATGATGAATTCTGGATATCTGATTGCTCGAACATGATGGAATTCCTTTGAAAAAAATGTGAAATGCTATAGGGTAGTTGACATAGAGTGGTCAACGATAATAATATTAATAATATTGATTATTAAATGAAAAAATTAAACAATTTAGATTGATTAAGGATAAGTAATTTTCCATCATATATACATAATTACTAATTGAAGCAAGGCGACTTACTAATTTTGGGAAGTCATGGTTGCAATGATAGACATGACTTTCTATATTTAGAAAGTAACTCTAGAATATTCAGAAATAAAATTTTATTCAAGGAAATTCATCCCTTAGCTGCCAATTTTCAACATAAATGAGATGAAATTATAAAATTATAAGAATATTTTTATCTCATTTAAGAGATGCTGGCCTAGGGTAAAGATGAAAATAATAAAATTGATTTATTAAGAATGATTCTAGATTGCAACGTAACTTGAATCTCTGTACTGCTAGTTTTGCTCCAGCTTGTGTATTTGACTTTCATAATATATAGTAGAGTACCAATCCTGGGCTAAATTTACCAACTTTGAGAAATATTAATTATTATCTCTTCAAAATAATTAATCAATGGATTAATGAAGCGGCATTTCTTTTCACAAACTTTGTACTTGATGCTGTTGTATATCTCAATAATTGTGTACTGAATCCTGATGACCACAATTTGTGTTTCTCTTCTGCTATCCAGCATGCACTCTTATGCATACTTGGCGAAGAAGGTTTTTACAAGTGATGATTAAAGGCATTACATTGAGTAGTCATCACAAACTCACCTTTATGATGCCATACTTGTTGCTTACAAGGTTATCCACATAATATTTTAATTAGAGACACAACCATAGGCACTTTCTTAAGAATCAGGACATAGAAATTTAGTTTATATTTTGAACATTTTATAGTTATAAAACTTGCTTCTGTATTAGCAAGTCCTCTACTATAGTGATTCCTTTATATACTGATTCCTGAATGTTTAAACCAGGGGTTTGGTCGGCTTCTTTTTAGAGAAGTTAAGAAAAGACTGCATGATGTTGGAGTCTTAACATTATTTTGCTGGGGTGATCAGGAATCTGAAGGATTTTGGCTCAAACAGGTAATCTGATTGAATTAAGGTATGCAAGTGTTGGATTGTTCTTATTTTATTGATTCTTTTTTCAGCTTTTGCCTGTATTGCAGGGATTTTCAACAGTTGCTCAGGTGGATGATAAGGGTAAAGCCAGGAGGCTCCCAATAAAAACTGATGTTCGTAGGGCAATGTCTATGCCCGGTAATGCCATGCTTTTGGTTTCTCATTTAAATGGTGATAATAATGTGTCTGGGAATGCCCAAAACTTTACTCCCCCAAGGGATATAAAGCCATGTCGATTTTCAGTACCTGGTTTCGACAGTTCCAATTCGAATACAAAAGCATCTCCATTTTGCCATATAACTACTCCAGTAATAACTGAATCGAAACGAAATCCGGCCAAACTTTCCACTATAAAGTGTTCCTTGGATGAAAGTATCAGGCTAGACTGTAATACTGTAGCAATGGGTATTGATCAGTCAGTTCCTCCTGAAGTTGAAATGGTTGCAAAAGAAGAAAATGTTTTATCTCATGATGAAACAGTTGCAAAAGCAGAAAATGTTTTAACTCATGATGTTGAAACAGTTGGAAAAGTAGAAAATGTTTTAGAACTATCTGCTGCACAAGATTGTTTGGGGAATGATAAATTGGATGCGTTTATGAATCATCATGACATTCCTGTCAAACTGCATGATGGCCAACTGGATAGCACAGCAGGTAGGTGGTGAATTTCACTTTCAGTATAATTGGTTGTTGCAATATTGACATAGTTCATCTTCTTTGAGCATTTATATTTGAGTATAAATTATTGGTTATGCCACATGCATTGTTTGCAGACATGGTGAACAGAAACTATGAAAAGAACCGTGGTAACTCAGTATTGGATTTTTGCATGGAGGGGAAGATTTGTGATTGTAAAGCAGCTGATAACGTAGAAGCAACATTAGCAAATTCAAATAATTTAGAAAAGGTGAGTACAACATGTTTGTGTATGAGAAGAGGAACAAAGCGAAGTGGGGCACTTGAACAGTCGTATTCCAAATCAAGAAAGGTTAATGAGAATGATCAAAATGATCAAAATGATGTGAGTACAATTGCAGAATACAAAAGTAACATTCAATCTGTGTTTAAAGTTAACAGTGGAAATGTGACACCAACTAATATTGTTTGTACATCACGAGAACCACTGGTGGAGATACTTCCTATACACACTCGATTTCCAATTTCACAACCAGATGTTTCCATTGTGGATGCACATGTTCTTGACCCAATAAAAGCTTCCCCAAGCAATGTTGTGGCAGTTTCTGCAGCTAGAATTCAACAACCTGTGGTAATGCTCATGAATATGGCTGATGAGAAGAAAAGGATGCATCTTACAAAGGTAGTTTCTTTATATGATTATATAGTGCATTGTGGCCTAATGCTTATGCAAAATGACATTGTGCTTATAAGGCATAATGTCTTGTATACAGTTCTTCTATATATTTTATTAATTTATTTTCTTAGATTCCAACGAAAATGGACAGAATGAAACCAAATAACATCCTAAGAAACATTAGACTAGAATATGTTTGGACTTTTAGAAATTCATTAGTTTGAAACTGTTGGAAATACTTAGAGGGGGTGAATCAGTATTTCTTTACAATTGTTCTGTTATGCTAGTTAAGAATCACAAGTTATGCTAGAATACAAAAAATAAAATAAAAAATATCTGATATAATGACTGTTCAAATAACAATGATGAAGACACCAATCCTCTTTTTACTAATACAGGCTCCAACCGTTACAATCTGTTCAATTCTGCAAGGCACCAACCTTGATTGAGGACACCAATCCCCTTAAGCAAATCCGGGCATCAACTTGGTCTATACGAGGACACCAATCATATTAAGCTCCAACCGTTATAAATACTTCAAGAATCAAAACTTTACCAAAATAGTTCCAAAATACTTCGTTCAAAGTGTCTCCAATTGATGTCCCAAGGATGACTTCCAAAGATGGTTTCAAGATTGCTTCAAATTCACTTCAAAAGGCTGATCAAAGATTCTCCAAGGTCTGCTCCAAAAACTCTTCAAAGACAGCTTCAAGGACTCTTCAAAAATCACTTCAAAGTCTGGTCCAAAAGGCTTCAAGATTGCTCCAAAATGCTGCCTCAAGAATACCACCAAAACATATCAAAAACCAGCTCCAAGTCTGCTCCAAGCCAGGCCAAAATCACGGGGCCGAATCTGTCCAAGTACAGGCCGAAATTCAAAGCCGAATTTGGGCCGTGTCATGGCTGAAATTTTGTGCTACAAGGAGGCTGAATTCATCCACAAAGATAGCTCATAAATGCTTCAAAATCTGATTGGAAAAAAACCTCCAAGATCTCTTATCTGAACAGAGATAAAAACTATAAAACCTTCCTTCAAACTGCCTCTAGGTTCATGAGATATGAACCTCTTTGCTTCCTCTTCAGGCCTGAGTTCCTTTGCTTCTTGCTTGACCGAATTTTTGGAGGCCAAATTGAGGAGTAGACTCTCTTATTTATCCTGGTTGGGTCACCCAAAACAGGGCTGACTTGTCTTCAAGAAGGGCTGACATGAGTGGAGGGAAGATTTGTGGTTTTTCAATTTTGTCTTAGTAAATTCTTTTTTCCTCAATGGAGAGGAGTTAGGAGGCATGCTATACCTCGTTGGAAAGGGATTAAAGTGATCTTTAAGCCTATGCTATTCTCCTCTTCAGCTGACATCTTTTGACATCAATAACAATTATTTTCTCATTAATCTCCCTCTTTGTTATTGATGGCAACATTTCTCAAGTTCCAATTTTTATGCTACTCCCCTTGTCATCGTGCTGTTCTCCCTGACTTTGTGTTGTTCCCACTGACTTCTGCTACTCCCCCTTTGACATCAATAGCAAATGGGTGTGTTACTAGAGTGAAAGATATATGGCACCCATCTTTTGATGAAGGTATTAAAATGCTTCTCAAGGTAGAGGTTTAGTTAAAATATCTACTATCTTTTCCTTAGTGCTATTTTTTCCTTAGGTGCTAACATATTCCATTTTGATGTTTTGATCAACAACCTATTATCGAAGAAAGCGGTACTTGATTAGAATCTGTTTCATTTTTGAGTGCATGACTGAGTTTTTTGAGAGACTGATTGCACTGGAATTGTCACAGAAGATAGTGATGGGTTGATTTAGTTCTATTTCGACATCCTTCAAGGCTTCCTTCATCCAAAGTATTTGTGTACAACAATTTGCTACTGCAATATATTTGGCTTCACTATGGAAAGAGATATGGATGACTGTTTCTTGCTCAACCAAGATACAAGACAATCTCCTAAGAAAAATGCATTTCCGTTGGTGCTCTTCCGATCATCGATGTTTCCTGCCCAGTCTACATTGGTGTATGCTGTCAAGGTAAGATTTGTGCTCTTAGGATACCATAGTACAAAATCAGGGGTGCCCTTTAGATATATGAATATCCTTTTTACGACTTGCATGTCAGATTCCTTAGGGGTTGATTGGAACCTTGCCACCATACCTACTGCCTGCATGATGTCCGGTCGTGAAGTTGTCAGATATAAAAGATCTCCATTCATTGATCTGTAGAGAGTTGTATCTACTATAAGAGATTCATCGTCCTTACTCAGCTTGCAAACTGTAATCATAGGTGTGCTTATGACAACACATTCTTCCATCCCAAATCGCTTAAGAATTTCCTTGAGGTACTTTGTTGGTGTTATAAACATTCCAACATTGGTTTGAGTTACTTGAACTCCAAGAAAGAAGGACAATTCTCCAATCATTGACATTTCAAATTCTTTTGACATTTCTTGGGAAAGTTTGTGATTCATGTCATCATTGATGCTGTGAAAAATCATACCATCCATGTATACCAGTGTGATTAACAAATTATCTTCGTCCATCTTCATGTAAAGGTTACTTCCCGCAACTCCTCTCTTGAACCCTTGTTGTTGGAGATAATGATCAAGTTTAGCATACCAAACTCTTGGAGCTTGTTTTAATCCATACAAGGCTTTCTTTAATTTGCATACAAAGTCTTTATTTTCTGACAAGTCAAACCCTTCTGGTTATTCCATGTATACTTCTTCTTTTAAATTTCCATTTAGAAAGGCTGACTTTAGATCCATTTGATAGACTTTGAAGCCGTTTGAACATGCAAATGTTAAAGGCATCCGTATGGCCTCTAGTCTGGCAATTGGAGCAAAGGTCTCTTCAATATCAAATCCTCCAATTTGAGTATACCCCTCGAACACCAATCTTGCCTTGTTTTTGATGACATGTCCATCTTCATAAATATTGTTTTTGAACACCCACTTGGTTCCTATGACATTCTTATCCTTTGGACGAGGTACAAGTTCCCATGTTCCATTCTTTTCAATTTGGTTCATCTCCTCTTCTATTGCTTTTATCCAGTGTGGATCGTTACTTGCTTGAGTGAAATCCTTTGGTTCTATTTGGGATAGCAAGGCGATATCACTCATTTTTGGTGTGTCTATCATCCATCTTCTTGTTGTTTTTTGAGTAGCATTGGATGTGTTCTAGCTCTGAAACTTTGTGTAGGCGCTAGGACACATGAGATTTCCAAGACCCAGAAATCGTTTGGAGAAATTCCACCCGGAGCTTAAGTTATTCAAATAATTAATTATTTTAAGGGGGACCCTAAGTCTAAACTTAGGGAAATTAAATAATTAAAATGAATTAATTTAGACATGTGGGTGAGAATGTTCTAAGTGACGAGGATCAAGTCTTTTCTAATCTTAGCCGTTGATTAGAGATATTATCACGACCACTGATTCGTCAATTAGAAAAGTAATAAAGGAAGGTTTGGGGTCAGTTAGGATTATTCCCAAACTACTTGGTCTACTAGATCATGTTTTGAGTCGCAGAATTGGGTAACTATTTGAGGGTCTATCACGAATGGGTATTCCCCCTTTTGTGTCTAAATGTATTTATCTTATGTAAAGAGGGTTGGAAAAATAATTAAATTCCCTCTCAGTCAATTAATTAAATTTTCTGGTCAAATTAAATTAAAAATCCTAAGCCAGAAATTTAATTAATTTTAAGTCCTAGGTGATTTAAAATTCTTCAAAGGGAAAATTCGTGGGTCCCTAAAAAAATAAATTTTTACAGGTCCCAGGCCAAAGGAATATTGAGAATTTCGAGAAATTTTGGACCCTTGGGCCTTGCTGGTTAAGTCAAAGTCAAAATTTTGAGGTAATTAACTCAAAAATATTATTTTTGAGTTAATTAAAATGGAATTAAATGATAAATTTGAATTTCTTCAAAAATTTATAATTTCGACGGTCGATATTAAAAGATGATTAAATCTTTTTCGATGGTCGATATTACTTTGACATGGATCAATCGAACTTAGCCGCTGGAGATTTTATTTTATAAATTAGAGGTCTTTGTTAGTCTTTCAATCATCTGATCTCTTGATCGTGTACTTTCTCTTGAAGCTCTCCTGTAATATTTTATGGAATAATGCAAACGAAGACCTTGGGGTTTTATTTTGATGGTGGTGTTCCTCTTCAGCATTTTATGGTAAACTTGTTCTTTATATTATGCTGGTGATTATTTTAATGGATTTTTTATTAATGGCTTTTGTAGAGTAATCTATTGCACAGGTATTTTGCTTAGGTTACTGGATTTAGGATAAGAATATTAATTGGATTGAGTTAGCAACTATCTCTAACTCTTGAAATTCTATCTTTTATCTTATTTCTCTATTGATTTAACAATTTAACTTTAAGTGTGCAGAAATCTTTCGGATTTAGAATTGGGCGTTTGGGGAAGTCCTCGGTTGGACCAGCTGACTCCCAAGGAGATAAGATCTGAAGAGCCCTTCGGATCTAATTCCCTAACTTATCTTAAATTCCATTTTTTGTAGGGCTTTTCTAGGGCTTGTGCCTAATTTACAAAATTTATCTTAACTTTTATTGAATTTAAAGTTAGATTTGGCTAGTAAGAGTCTGATATCTTCAGATCTGGGAGTGAAGTCAGACTTATGCTTATCAGATCTGACAGATCTGCAACTCTTGTGCATATATCTGAAATATATTGTATAGATCTGTAATTTACATGTGTAGATTTGAAGTTTTGTAACATAATTTTGAATTCTAACACTTGGGTTTTTAGGATTTTCTCTATTATTATACATATTGGGTATTTGGTTTTTATTTTTTCAATTGTGCAAGAATAGATTTGAAAAATCAGCCAAAGAAATCTTCAGATCTGAGCCAGATCTAGACCCTGGAAGGCAGGATCTGGGCTCAATATTTGTTTGCAGGAATAGATCTGAAGAATCAGACAAAGAAATCTTCAGATCTGAGCCAGATCTGGACCTTGGAGGGCAAGATCTGAGCTCAATATTTGTTTGCAGGAATAGATCTGAAAAATCAACCAAGGAAATCTTCAGATCTGAGCCATATCTAGACCCTTGAGGACGTATAGGCTTTTGAGACTATTTTTGCAGGATTTTGGTCTCCAAAATTATAATTTTCAAGCGGCAACATTATCTCAAAATTTCAAGAATTTTCGTCGGTGTGATCTTCAAAGCCTTGGGCTAAGAATTTGATCTCTAAACCATTATTTTCTGCAAATTTTATTACAACAAACAAATCACAAATAATTAAGCCTTAAAAACACATATCATATGGTTAAAATTGTTTAGAATTGCAAAATTTTCATTTTCACAATTTTTGCCCGTTTGGGCATTTTTAATTTTGCCTAAATCTAACTTTGAAGCTTGCTGGAAATTACTGCATAGCTGTGAAAAATCAGATCTGAACATTTCTGATGCATATCTCAAATAAGGTCTAAAAGATTTGAATTTTCAGTTTTTCGGCAAAACTTACTATTTTTAGACATTGTGTGGATCATTTTCAGGATTTTTAGTTTGCTGATCTGTTATCAATTTACTGCTGTTATAAACTTATCAGTTCTGAAAATTACTGAATCAAACTCTCTTAAAGCCTTAAAATTGAAATTTTCAAGTTTTAATATATTTTTGCTATTTCTGAAAGTATTTGGCAGCTATTTTGGGCAGTTTTATTTTGTTGATCTATCACTATTTCAATGCTGAAATAAAAATCTAAGATCTGAAATTTCTCTTAATCAAGCCCTAAAAATTGTTTTTTTTTCAAGTTCGACAATTTTTACTATTTTTAGTCATTTTGCGCATTGGTGCCGGTATCGTTTGTTTGCTGATCTATGGTTTAAATTATTGCTGCAATTTATATTTCATATTTGAAATCTTGCTGAAGAATATATTCTAAGTTTGAATATAGGAGAAAATTCAATTTTTGGATTGCATTATTTTAAGAACATCATTTAATCCATAAATTGCTTGATGAAGTGGTTTTATTAGCATTATACTTTCATGGTATATATGGATGAATAATTACTGAGATTTAAGTGCTAGTAAATTTCATATGTTTCAGTTGGGTTTGATGATCATTGGCATCTGAGTTTTGGAACGTGTTCATCAATTAAAATTGCTTAATGTTTAATTAACTTTTGTTTTATTTACTTGAATTATTGGATGTTTATTGAATACTAATGTTTGAGAAATCTTTTCAAGTAAGTGTGATTGATATCTGATTTTGAGAGCTCTATTGTGGATCTGTATATCTTTTAATCGAATAATCTTGTGGGCATCTTCATAATTGACACTCTCGCTTAAGTACTTAGTGGTTAGATCAGATTATTTATAATCTAAGTGCTTTAGGCTTTTTAACATTAACTCTCATTTTCGGAGCTTGCTTCATCTTGCTCCTTCTTCAAATCGTTTTCCTTGCATTCTGTATTCTAAATTAACATTGCATAGCAGCGGTTTCTCATCAAGTACTTGGCTGTAATTTCCTTAGCAGGATAGTTGATTCCATAAGGCAATGGTATCAATCTTTCCTATTCAATCAAATCATTTAATCTTGCTAGATCTTTTACAAGTATTTGATCGTTTAACTGTGTCTCTCAAACTGGTTGGTTTCCAACTGGTTCTCTTTCATTCCATTTCCACAGGGTCTACCCCCCTTAGTTTGCTATAATGAGACAACTTAAATAGAGAGATTGAGGATCAGGGTGACAACCCCATATTTGAGGTGTTGTCGCGGTGCCTAGACATTCTATGCGACAACAAGTCCAAATAGGACTTTGACTCATTTACATTTCTTTGACTCATAATAATTTCTTTTAGACTCAACTGACCCTATAAGCATGAAGAACATGCTTTGACTAGAAATAATAATAATGAATATAATAAATTCATCGATAGTACATTTGAATTGCATTATGAAGACCAACACTAGTTACATTTCCAACAAATTCTCCACCTCTATCTGATCTTAAGCATTTGATCTTCAACTCACTTTCATTTTCAATTGCTGATTTGAAATTTTAAAAACAATCTAGTGCTTCTGAATTATATTTAGGGAAATATACCCAAATCATTCTTGTATAGTCATCTATGAATAACATAAAGTACCTTTCTCCTTGCAATGCTGGAGTTTTGGTTGGACCACACATATCTGCAATTTCCAAAGGCATTGATGTTGAAATGGTACACAAATTACATTTGTTGGTTTTGAGATTTTGTGGATATCTCTTACTGCTTGAGGTTTCTTGATCTTCACCAAGTTATCAAAGCTTAGATGTCCTAGACATTTGTGCCATAACTAGCTTTCATTTGATTGACTCATGTAACATCTTTCTTCTTGAATTTCACTGAGAATGTATACATTATCCGCTTTCTTACTCCTTTTTCTACTAGTTTTCTTGAAGATGATCTTCTTATGCCACAGTCTTTGGCATGAAAAATGAGATCATGTCTTTGATCACACATTTGGTTGACACTCAGAAGATTATGCTTGAGGCCTTCAACATATAGAACATTTTTTTCTTTGGTGCCTTGCCATTGTTGAGACTTACGATAAATGTTTCAACTATTTTAGCAAATCTGTTATCTCCAAAGGTCACATTTCCATCCTTTTCTTTACTTAATGAGATGAACTTTTTCTGGTCACTTTTCATGTGCTTAGAACATCCACTATCTACAAACCATTGACTTTCCTTGTTCTGAGCATACATAACTAGACCACATTTCTTAGGGGTAGATTCTTCTATATTCTTTCCATAGACTCTCTCTCTTGGCTTCAGTGGACAATTTTGTTCATGGCCTAGATTGTTGCATTTGTAGCATTCTAGACTATACTTTGAAAGAGGAGCAATGGAATTATAAGTTCTGATTTGGTCTTGTCTCTTAATGTCAACAAACTTATTTTGGCGATTTTCCCTTGAAGCCTTGTAGTGTTTTGCTTGGTGACCAAAATTTTTGCAAAAGAAACAATGCCCAAGAAAAATAGTTGATACTTGTTAGAATAGACTTGCCTTGTTGAGACATTTCTTTTAGGGAGGGACTGTTTCTCATTCCTTAGATGAGCTTTGTTGTTTGTAGGATTATTGTGATGAGATCGTTTAAGGACATCAACAAAACTTTTAGTTTTTTCTTCATGATGAACACTGATATCTTCCTTTGAATTTGAAGTTTCGTCTGTATACTCAAGTCCAAATTTGTCTTTTCAGTTGTCTTTGGGAGTTGAGAATAACATCCAAGGTTTGAGAAGAACTCAAATTCTTGTTGGCTTTGTCCAATTCCCTTTTTAAAGATACTACTTTAGCTTCCAAATTTTCACTAATTTCTTCCTTTTCCTTCAGTTTATTGTTCAAGGCTTCTTCTATTCTTTTAGCTTCTTCTTTCTAGGTTTTGAGAGAGATAATTTATTGAGATAATTTTCCATTCTTTTTCTCGAGTTTATCGTTTTCCTCTAAGGCACTGATCAATGGCTCATCCATACTTCCTTTTTCTTCTTCTAGATTATCTATTTCATTTGTAAAGGCCGTGAACAATATTTCTCCGCTTCCATCATATTCTTCTTCATCAGAGTCATCACTATCTTGCTTGGAGAAGAAATCCTTTTTCCTGAGCCTCTCTTCTTGAATGTTCTTTTCTTATGTTTGTCTCAATCATCATTGTCATCTTTGAAAGGACACTTGGCTGCATAATGTCCTATTCTATCACTTCTAAAACAAATGAGAGGTAACTTACCTTTGAGTTTGGATCCTTTCTTCAACTTCCTAACAAACTGTGCCATTTCAGTATCAGAATCATCGCTGTTGCAATCATAGTTCTTCCCCTTTCTCAATGTCTTTGATGCCTTGAATGCAACTTCCTTGTGAGTTGGATTTCTTGACCTCATCTCATATGCTGTGATAATTCCATGAAGCTTATCCATTGATAAATTATCTATATCTTTTAGTTTTTCTATGGCACAAACTTTAGCATCATAACGGTTTAGAAGAGCTCTAAAAACTTTTTGGACAATCATCTTTTCCTTGACATCTTCTACTAGCCCTCTAAGAGAGTTGACTACTTCATCTACACAGAGGAAGTAAGCAACAATATCTTCTTCATCATTCATCTTGAGACTTTCAAACTGCCTTCTAAAAGTTTGAAGCTTTGCCTTTTTGACCTTTGTCATCTCCTTCATAAGTATTAATAAGCTTGTCCCACATTTCTTTTGTTGATTCACAATTCATAACCTTGGTGAAGTCAGACTCATAAGCCTTGGCCTTTGCTACATACGCCTTCTTTCTGTCCTGGTCTATTGGTAGAAGAGATGGATTTTTATATCCATCTGTAACTGATTGCCACACTTCAACACCAAGAGACATCAGATAGTACTTCATCCTTCCAAAATGTAAGCTTTGTTCCATCAAACTGGGGAGCCTTAAGTGCTTCCTCGCTGGCCATTGTAGTTCCAACAAAAAAAAAATCCTTTCCAATTGTTAGACTAATCTTGAAGAAGTTGGCTTTGATACCAATTGTTGTAAATATTGAGGGGGGGAGGGGTGAATCGATATTTCTTTACAATTGTTATGTTATGCCAGTTAAGAATCACAAGTTATGCTAGAACACAAGAAATCAAATAAAAAATATCTTATATAATGATTGTTCAAATTACAATGACGAGGACACCAATCCTCTTTTATTAATACGGGCTTGAACCTTTACAATATCTTCAATCTTGCAAGGCACCAACCTTGATTGAGGACACCAATCCTCTTATGAAAATCTAGGCACCAACTTGGTCTATATGAGGGCACCAATCCTCTTATGCAAATCTAGGCAACAATTTGGTCTATACGAGGACACCAATACTCTTATGCAAATCTAGGCACCAACTTGGTTTATATGAGGAGACCAAACCTCTTAAGCTCCAACCTTTATAAATACTTCAAAACTTTACCAAAATAGTTCCAAAATACTTCCTTCAAAGTGTCTCCAAAGGTTGTTCCAAGGATTACTTCAAGATTGCTTCAAATTCACTTCAAAAGGTTGATCAAAGATTCTCCAAGGTCTACACCAAAAACTCTTCAAAGGTTGCTTCAAGGACTCTTCAAAAGTCACTTCAAAGTCTAGTCCAAAGTTTGCTCCAAAAGGCTTCAAGATTGCTCTAAACAAGAATGTTGGAAATTGTTACTAGGTTCAGTCTTCATAATGACCTATTTGTAATCATGACATTGTATATTTTGTATAAAGAAAAAAAGAAAGAAAAATAATTTTATTTTATTCAAAGCATGGGTTGCATGCTCAAGTCTAGATTCAATGCTAGTAGACATCAATACCAATAGGCAAAAATAATTAGGGTTTGAACCCTACATAATCAGACATCAACACATAGGTCGGCCAAATGTCCTCCCAAGCATCTTGCCATTACATGCTTCATCTCTCCGTAATAAACTAAATCAGATATATCCATTTGTCCAAGCATGTTTCCAAAGTGTTCAATCTTGTTATGGAGAGATTTACCAATACAAACACAACCCCAACCAGTAAACACAAACCTTCGGGGTCCTCAATCATCCTCATGCCACTTATATGAAGTATTGATTTTCAACTAGTCGAACACTTTTTTTTTTAATTTCTTCAGCGGCACCAAGACATCCTCAATTCATTGCAATTCTATTTGTACTACTTTCATTCATTTCCCAATTTCATTCTTTCTTCAAGGTGTTCATCATGACTATCGTAGTATGCCCTCCCTCTCAACTGGGGAGATGTACCCTCTCTTTTATTCAGGCTCCCTCTCAACTTCGGGAGATCAACCACTTCCTCCTTTTATAACATCGAATAATCTTTTAGTCATCATGCTTATACGAACATCTTCATCGTCTTCAACATCTTGAAGATTATATACCTGCAAAACTTTAATAGCAAGTGTATATATATATATATAGAAGCATGAGATTAACTGTATCAAATCATTATAATGGAAGCATCAAAGTATTAGACTTTAGACATTAGATACCTAAACAATCCTTAGGTCAGTTGGATACGTCGAACGTTTGATGGGTATATGGTATTAGAACCAGTACAACGGAATGCAGCAGAAACTAGAGATGTATGCAGGTTGGGGTTCTTGGAGAAAAGAAGTGCTGGCTGCACAGTTTGGGGTTTCTTGACTTGGAGATTCATGGGAGAACCGTCCCAGCTTTGGTGGACACAAGGGCCACTCATAATTTTATGATGACAGGGTTAGCAAAGGAAGTTGGGCTAAACTTACACCTAAGGAAGTGGAAGTCAAGGCAGTGAACTCAAGGGCTAAAGTGTCAGAATTGGCAAATGATCTGTCAGTTCGAATTGCAGATTGGCAGGGTTGTTTGGACTTCACGATGATGGAGATGAACGACTTTGATATGATACTGGGGCAGGATTTTTTGAAGGGAAACAAGGCAATTGTTGTACCATTTTGTGATGAGATCATGTTGATTGGAGACACAGGGACCTGGACTTTGCTTACTCACCAAAAACAGAGGGAGGTGAAGGTGCAACATGTTTGTGCACTAAGTATGAGTAGGGCGATGCAGGATTTGGATGTTGAGACATATGCGACAGTCATTAGGGAGATTGAGGATGATGATGGAGTGCGGAAGCTTGTTCCAATCGAGATTTTTGATGTATTGGCCAAGTATGCAGATTTGATGCCCGATAAGTTGCTGAAAGTACTACCGCTGAGACGTGCAATGGACCATAACATTGAGCTAGAGCCGAGGAAGCAACCACCAACAAAAGCTCCTTATCGTTTTTCAGGGCCAAAAATTGAGGAGTTGAAGTGCCAATTGAAGGAATTCGCTGATGCAGGCTTCATAAGACCTTCAAGGTCCCCGTATGGTGCTCCAATGCTGTTTCAGAAGGAGGGCATGAATGAGTTACAAATGTGCTGTGATTATCATGCATTGAATGAGTAGACGATAAAGAACATAAATCTTTTACCACTTGCTACGAATTGCTTTGATAAGCTTGTGCAAGCCCGAGTGTTTCGAAGCTCGATTTGAGGCATGGGTATTATCATGTGCGGATAGTAGAAGGCTATGAGAAGAAGATCGCGATAGTGACGAGGTATGGGAGTTTTGAGTTCCCTTTCATGCCATTTGAGTTGTGCAATGCTCCTGCTACGTTTTACACTTTGACGAACGATGTTTTGTGTCCATATTTGGATACGTTCGCAGTGGTATATTTGGACGACATTGTGATGTTCAACGATAACATGGAGGATCATAAAAAGCCCTTGGCTTTGGTATTTGAGGCACTGAGGAAGAATCAATTGTTCTTGAAGAAGTCAAAGTGTATGTTCGCTCAAACGGAGATTCCGTTCCTTGGACACATAGTGGGTCAGGGTCACATACAGATGGAGCCGAGCAGGGTGCAGGCGATAGAGGATTGGGCCGAACCGAAGAATGTCCATGATATGAGAATCTTCTTCGGAATGGCGAACTACCATCGAAAGTTTGTGGAGGGTTATTCCAAGGTGATTGCACCATTGACAAACCTTTTGAAGAAGGATAAGCGATGGAATTGGGCAAACAAATGTCATGAAACATTTGATGAGTTAAAGAGAAGGACAACTACAACACTGATACTATTTGAGGTGCACACAGATGCTTCTGATTTTGCGATGGGGGAGTTGTCATGCAGGATGGACATTCGGTGGCATATGAGAGTCAGAAGTTGCAGGATAGAGAGCGACGATATCTGGCTCATGAGAAGGAGATGACTGCGATCATCCATTGTTTACAGATATGGCGACACTATTTGATTGGGAAGCCATTCGTTGTCAAGACTGACAACGTTGAAGCGAGTTATTTTGCATCCCAACCAAAGTTGTCAGTGAAGCAAGCTCGTTGGCAGGACTTCTTGGCAGAAATCGACATGACTATTGAGTACGGGCCAGGTAGACTCAATGCAGTTGCAGATGCCCTCAGCAGGAAGGGAAAGTTAACTGCACTCGAGAAGGGGGAAGACCATGCTGAACGAAGTAGGAACCGAGTTCATATGACCGGTGAGATGTAGAGTAGACTACGTGTGATTGTGGAGATCGATATTCAGGCAAAAAGAATTTTGAAGTAGGTGAAGGAGGGGAAAACGAGGTGGTGTTTTCCGTGAGATGGACTCTTTTTCTATGGGAATCGACTCTACATTCTGAAGTCATTTGGACTTAGGAGGCACCTCTTGAAGGAGTGCCACGATTCTCCATGGGCTGGCCACACAGGGCAACGTCGTTCTTTGGCATTATTGGAGAGAGGGTACTTTTGGGAGAAGATGAGGGAAGATTTGGAGGAGTATGTGCATACGTGCATCATTTGTCATTTGGACAAGTCAGATAAACAGGGACAAGGAGGATTACTGCATCCTTTATCGATTCCGGAGAGACCTTGGATGAGTATTTCGATGGACTTCATCACTGAGTTATCGTAGGTGCAGTGGTATAATGGGATTATGTTCGTTGTGGATTGTTTTTCCAAGTATGTCGTCTTCATTCCGACGAAGATACCTTGTGGAGATGAGAAGATGGTTGAGTTGTTTTTCAAGAACATTGTGAAGTATTGGGGAATTCCTTTGAGTATTGTGTCTAACCGAGATTTGCATTTTACAAGTAGATTTTGGACCACTTTGTTCAAGCTAGTTGGGACAGAGTTGTTGTAGAGTTCGAGTTACCATTCGCAGGCAGATGGGCAGACTGATGGATCAACACATTGTGGAGGACTACTTGAGACATTATGTGAGGGCTGATTAGAGGAATTGGCTTGAACTCTTGGATGTGGCTCAGTTTAGCTACAACTTGCAGAAAAGTTTTGCAACAGGGTATAGTCCATTTGAGTTGGTTAATGGACAAATGCCAGTTGCTCCACACACCATGTTACCAAGAGGATTTTTGAGGAGTCTGCATGTGAAGAGAGTCTTGACAGAATGGGAGTCTTTAGAGTTAGCGCAGGTGCACCTGACTGATGTAGTAGGGAGAATGAAGAAATGGGCGAATAAGGATACGAGGGATGCGCACTTCGATGTTGGGGACATGGTTTTTTTGATGATCACCGGAGATCAGTTTCACCCACTGAAAGGGACTGCTAGATCTTTGATGAGGAAGTATGAAGGGGCATTTCGGGTCAATAAGCGAGTTGGTGAAGTTGCTTATGAGTTGGAGCTACTAAACCACATGCGTTCGAAACATACTGTGTTCCATATGAGTCAGCTCAAGGGATGTCGACTTGATGCACGTCATCCTGAGAGGGCAACACCACCGAGGCGACCAACCATGATTGTGGACAAGCAGAGCCTATTTTTGGACAAGATCTTGGATCTCAAAATTATGGGAGTTGGGAGTGCCAAGAGGAGGGAGTACTTCGTGCGATGGAAAGATGCACCGAAGGAAAGTGGTTGGGAAACAAAGGATTCACTGTGGAGGTGGAAGAAGGAGATGGCACAGTTTGACGAGGAGTTGGCATGATCGGTTAGATTGCCAAGGATGAAAATGACTCGTGGTGGGGGAGGATGTTAAGACCACGAGTCGGCATCACCGCCCTCGGGTGAGTCGGGCGCCTAATCGAGCACATGACACTTAGGAGAGTTGCGGGTATAGGCGCGCGCGTGATGTGCGACTGGCGTGCAAACGTAGTAGCGGGCGTGCCAGAGGGGCAGGTGCGCGCTCGACTTGTGTTTGGTTAGAGGCATGCGGATGGAGAGTGTGCCTGGTGAAAAGTTTAGTTAAAGGCGACACATGCATTTCGGTTAAATGCGTCCAGTGGAACGCACGACCAGGGGTGCACAACTGGGCAGGGCACCCACACCTAGACACAGGCGGACAAATGAAGTGCAACGACACAACATCGACGGGTCGAATCGTGTAGCGAATAGCGACGAACGTGTTGAGTATGGTGGGTTGGCACACTCACAAAACAAGCGGAAGGGCGTGTTGAAGTGGCAGACAGGTCGGCTGGCGGGTCAACTCACCCACCACTGAATGAACATGATTGTTCGAAAATACAAGTGGCGAGTCACATATAAGTATAGTGGAGGGAGTTCGGTTGGAGGGCATCATCGAACTGTAGTGATAGCACAACATCGCAGGCAGGTTGCAGTGTGAGGGCCGCAGGAAAGTGTTGAATGCCACAGGTTTTGGGCAGAGTCAGGTAGCTTGCAGGCCGAGTTGGGTGACTCAGGTATGTGTCTGCCTTACGGGGATAATTATAGGCAGCGTTCGACAGACTGTCACTACTATGCATGAAAGTTGGTTAGAGTGTTGCACCCGTTCAGGGGGAGCCTCCCCTTTGTAAAATGATGTAAAATTACAAAATTTGATAATGAAAGTTCAAATTATTGAAAATTGTTGTTGGTCTCATGTTTGGTATTGTTGCACTGTATTGTGTTATGTTTTCTGCACTTAATGAATAATAATAAAAAGAGGAAGACTGTAATAATAACATTGGTAAGCGTAGGCCGGAAGACGAAAAAACGTTAAGTAAAATTACTCTTATCGGTGCTAGACAACGCCTCGGTTGGAACGCACGATTGGGGGTGCTATCAGAGCTTAGTTCAAGGTGGACCGAGTTGATTTGAAGTTGAAGCAGGAATAAAACAACAACGAGTTGTAGTTGGTATTGACGCTGAATCATTGCGTAGTTGGTCGCAATGCGACATTAGGAAGTTTGGCAGGGGAATGGCAACATGTCAGGGCCGAGCTGAACGTGTTATGGCAGTCATGAGGGCTGTTCGAAAACTTGAAGAAATGGCGGAATTTTGGGAAGATGAGAGGCAACAACATTGTGAAGCTCTTGTGCAGGAGTGGGAACACTTGGGGAGCATTGGGAATGGAATAATGGATTTGCAGAAGACCTTGAACAATCTCCATGTGAAGTCTATCGAACTTGAGGAACTTGATAAAAAGCTACAACAAGGCAACCATTGACTCCAAGAGCTCATGAGTGAATGCATTCTCTTAAGGGAGGAACGAGCCAAGTTGCAAGGAAAGGTCAAGGAACTTGAGGAAGGGATCAAGAGGGACTTTATTAATCGCAAACCCGTTGTTATAGAGGAAGATAAGATTGAATACATTGACAGGCTTAGAGCTTACTATCGAGCAATGAAGGATATTTGCTAATGCTGGGAGCACTCCAAGTGGAAGAGGTCGATGTATGCCAAGTAGGTGCAGTTGAGCAACATGCGAAGGCGGATAAGCTTGAAGCTAGACTAGGTTTGAATTGCTCAAACATGCCAAAAAGGGAAGTTGCATACCTCAATAGGACAGTCAGGTTGAGTCATAAGTCGAAAGGCAACTCTGAGGCAGAATTGTTGAAGAAGGTTGTTGAGGTAAGACGCAAGACAACCTATGGAGGATGGAGATGCCTTGAGGTTGAGTTTTGTGCAAGTGGTGGTATGTGGAAAGAAGTTTGCTGCATTGGTTGACACAGGGGGATACACATAGTTTCCTTAACAAGGAGGCAACAACATCTTTGAAGTCAAAGGCTGGAGTGGAAAGGGAGTTGAGTGCTTTCAAAGCTATTAACTCGAGCATGAAGGCCGTGATTGGTATTTTGAAGAACACACAGGTCAAGGTGGGTTCGTGGTTTGGAAAGTTGGATCTAAGGGTAATGGAGGTGGATGATCATGCTATGGTCTTGGGGCAGGACTTCCTGGTTGTAGCACAAGCCATACGGATTGTGGAACGTGACATACTCTTGATTACAATTGGTGGGAAAACCATGATTGTGCCGATGACAAGGAAGAGTTGCTTGGGGTATCATCCAAGGATTGCTTCGATGATTTTGTATGAGAAGGACCCGAATGTGCTGCATGAGTATGCAAAGCGATAGGAGGTCGGATGTGTGACTCAAACAACAAAGGAGAAGAGGACGCTCAACTTTGTTGCACGAGCTTGGAAGAAAGAGAAGAAGGATGGAGGTGGACGAGTGGCTCCAACCATCACAAAGAAGACATTTCTGTTGTGAGGCTTCACCATGGATTTGCAGATGAGAGAGGAAGTCTGAGTACTTCTAAGGCAGCCAATGGAGAGAAGTATGCAGGTAGAGACCCAACTACTATGTTGCACGAAACTTCTAGGAACCCTGCGTTTTGGGCCGTACCTGAAACTCCAAAACTTGGCCAAAACTCAGCGGAAACTCGACCGTCATGTAATCATCTGTGAGAGTTAATATAGACTTGTTTTTCCTTCTAAATTGTCATATATGGGTCTTATTTTCTTTTTTCTTGTAAGACAATGTGTTGTTCACTTATTTATTTATATATATTTTTCATATATACATATTGACGTTTCGACCGATGTTTCCATTTTTGGGAGGTGATGTTTCTAAACATACCCGTTTCGAAAACTCCAAAACATTTCGGTGTTTCGTGCAACTTAGCCCAATTGGTATTGTGGACTATTGCAGATATGTTATGAGCATCTATGACTTTCAGTTGACGAAAGGAGGACTTGAGAAGATTGGATGTACGAAGGAAGAGGTTGTTGCTGTGCAGGACTACTTGTGGACACATCATCAATCTGGCACATGGGTGGATGAGAGTTAGGGATGCAACTTCTTGGCCCTTGCCATGTGCTAAACCTTTGGAGATAGGTGGGTGTAGTGCCTTGATGAGGAGGAGGTGATTGCACCACCATAACAAAGGGGCCTTTGGGGAAGAGGCCTCACAACAAAAATGATGCTTGGATGGATGTGGTTGTTGGTTCATAACCATGGGCAACACATGGACAATAGCATTGATGGTCAACATATCATAGATGGGATGGAGACTTCTTCATGGACCTGGATATGGCTTACTTAGCATTGAATGGAGATGGGCAAAACACTTGATCGAGTTAGAGTTGTGACATAGTGCTAAAGGAAACAAATGACGAAGGCATGAGGATGTGCATTCTCATGGATTGAGCGTGACAGTTGGATTGATCACCCAACTAGTTCAAGTCATGGGCGTCCACAATGCGCGGATGCATGGTAGAGTTGAGTTGGAGTATGACAATAGGAGTTCACATGATGACGATACATGGTGGATTAGCACGATGTGAGTTGCGACATTACATTGCGATGAGATGTGGCTGATGATCATGAATTGAGGAGACTTACCTATATAGAGGCGAAGAGTTGGGCAGCATGGACATTGGTGTTGGAGCTGATGACACTTTGCGACATTTTGGTCTTGGCGATAGCTTTTGTTGAGATGGTGTTGTCGATGGCGACAACCTTTTTATAGTGTGTTGGGGGAGGGGGGGGGGATGTCAGGGCCTCGAGTTGGACGAACGCTTGTGACAACCCGGCGAGTCGAAAAATCGAACTCACAAGTATGGGCACGCCCATGATGTGTGATGGGCATGTGGATGTAGTGGCAGACGCGTTCGGTTAAAGGCGACTCGGGTAGGAGTGTTCGGTTAAAGGCGACTCGGGTTGGGCGAGTTTGGTTAAAGGCAACAAGGGCGTCGTAGCGAGTGGGAACCGAACCAATGCGATGGGCATGCAAGGGCGACACGGGCACGATGAGTCGGTGGAGCGCTCGAGCAGACGAGTTAGGTGACCGGGTAGCGGTCAAACGAGTCGACCAAGTGGAATGACAGGTCGGTTGGTGCAACGAGTCGGCTCGTGGAGAAGTGCGGATGGAAGGGGCACGCCGTAGAGGTGTTGGTCGTGTTGCCTGGGCTGAACGAGTCGTGAATGGCGATCCACACCAACCAAACGGACGTGACCTTTGGCATATTTCAATGGGCAAGCATGCGTATAAGTAGAACAAAGGGAGTTCGTTCCAAGGATCAATGGAACCATCTGAACATCATAGAATGAGTTCACATATCGCAGAGAAGGCATACGAATCATGGGGAGTTCAGTGCGGAGAGTGTAGGACTTGGGCAGATCGTTTAGGGCGTGGGAAAAATTTGTGCAACAGGCGACGCGATTGGGCCATGTGCTCGCCTAGGCAGGAAAAAACAGACATAGGTCTAAACGTTGTGTTGTTAGGTCGAAAGTCGAGGTTTCCGGTGTAGTGCAGAAGGCACGACTGCGAAACTCAGCTGCGGACATAATAGGACAACGGAAGGTTAGACAATGCAGACGTTGCACGAAGGCAGTGCAACTGGGAAACGAGTCACAACTGCAGACAATGCACAGGTCGACTACGGAAACGTTCAGGGGAAGACTTGGAAGAGTTGCGGAGGACTGCACGTTGCAAACAGATTCCGACAGGCCTGAACGACATGTTGCACGACTGGTTAACTGGGGCAGATTGCTGCAGTGTTGTATTTTGTAAACCTGGAACTTGTAAAATATTTGCTGAAGATTTATAAGTGTTATTGGGCAGATTTGTTTGGGAGTTGCCCCTCTCCTATACATTATGCTTTTTTCCGCTGCGTAATGAATGGTAACTGTTGATGAATAATAATTGAAGTAAGATTGTTTCTGCTGCATTTTAAAGAGAAAGTGAACACTTAGCAAAAATTGACTAAGTGTTGGAATAGGTGTAATCCGAGAATCGTAGTAGTGGTGAAACGAAAAGTTTGGTCGGTGCCACACCTGCCCATAAGTGGCGATTAAGTGTTGGATAGGCGTAGTTCGTAAGCTCAAGTTGTTGGAAATACTGAGAAGGGGGTGAATCAGTATTTCTTTTCAATTGTTAATTTTTTCCAGTTAGATTCTTCACAATTAAAAAACAGAGAGGTGTATAATAATGATATTATTAAGGATTAATAAAAACTTCAGTCCCTTTTCAAAATAATTGAGTACAATAGATGTGTGAGGGCACCAACCCTTCAATGAATCAGGCACCAACCTGTTGCTAAGCACCAACTTGGACTTTGATGAGGCTTCGACCTCTAGGGCTTCGACCCTATCTTGTCAAGGCACCAACCTTGTGTTTAGGAGCTCCTACTCCAAGGAAACCAATCCTTCAGTCTTCTTTAATAAAAAGAGTAATGTACTTACTTGAGTATCTCCAACAAGATTCTGCACTGTTTAATGCTTCAATTATCTTCAAAATTGTCCAATGTTCTTCAATCTTTAGGTCTCCACCATTGACTGCATATGTACTCACAGTAAGCTTGATGATGCCACCATAGTCACTGAATCACTAAACCTTCAATGTGCTAAACTTAATGCTCTTCTTAGTGCTGTAGCTATCTCTTCCACAAGAATGTTCTTCACATGTCAAACCATAGTCACAAGTCCAAAGTAGTCCAATTTTTCCAAATGAGCCTTATTCTATCACCAGTCGGAGTGTCTGAGGTATGACTTCCTTATGATGAAGATTGTGTCTAGGTGGAAACCGTCCTTCACAAGCCTGAGACAAACCTTTACATACCCGACTCACAGAGTGTTGCAAATCCGAGGTTATTGAAGTGTATTGCAGTGAGAAGATAGTGCTGGTTCGAGCCACAGGAAGTTAAATCCGAGCTGTTGTGTATGGGCACCGTGCCACTATTTCAAGACACAAAATTCTGCACCAGTTCCAAGCTAATAGATCCGAGCTTCAGTAAGTTTTGAATAGGTCTAAGCCAAGATAGAGGCTGCTCCAATATGAGTTCACAAGTCCGACATTAAGCTTTAGGAGGCCTGCAACTTTTCTGAGAGTCTTCACAGAAATTTCAGTGTGGTTTAATGTGATCTTTAAGCCCAAACAAATTTCCTTGTTCTCTTTCTTGTGACCCTTCAAGTTCACGAGATGTGAACTGTTTTTGTTCTCCTCTCTGTATTAGATGACCGAATCGATGCTTAGAAACAGAGGTTCGAACATGTATTTATAGTGATTTGCTATGAAACTGAAGGGACATGACTATTTGAATTGAGGCCGACTTGTATGACTGAGGGTAGGTCGGCTTGCAATAGAATATATATTTCTTACCTTAAAAATTCATTATCTCTTCAACTACAGGAAGTTTGGGGACAAATAAGGGCTCATTAGAACGGGAAAAATATACTCTACAAGATGGTATAGGACCCACGTGGATAGGATTCCTCCAAGGTGATAAAAACGAATTTTCTTTGTGACTGTCTTTAATTTTTGTGTGCAGGAGGTGAATAGGACAACATGCCTTTTCCACTGCATGGCTTCTCCTTTATTTGGCTTATCAATCATAGGATCATAGTGTCATCATGATAGTACCCAACAAGGTCATGAAGGTATAGCATCATGTATTCAATAATATTGCAGTAATATGTCACAGTGTAGCATCATCTAGTCTTTCAACCTTCATCAAGTGTGTTCATTCATTCAACCTGTTGTCATCAATGACAACTTGGATTAACATAAGTAGTGGGAAACAAAAAAGTTATGTGGTACCACACCTTGCCCATAAGTGGAAATCGAATCACCACTAGTGTGGGGGCATGACAAATAAATATGTGAAATTTATATAAATGTGACTAATATTATTAAGAACTAGCATAGCTCCATCTTAACTCTGAATCTACCAAGCTCCAAGAGGAATCAAATCTTTAGAGGTGCAAACCTTTCCTCACATTTTGCACTCAAAAAGAGGTTTGCATTTTGAGAGATTTGATATGTCTTTGTGCTTGGTAGATGTGGAGCTAAGATGGATCTATGCTGGTTAGACTTAAGAGAAAGAGAGGTATCGATGTCTTTTGGAAAATATCCATTGTGCATTACCTCTTACTATAAAACAAAGGAAGAGTTAAATCTTGGGAAACCCTGGAAAAAGAGATGATCCAATAATATGAGTTTTGTAGTCACAAAGAAGCCTTAAGCAACACCACTAATAAAAATATTCAAATCAAATATTGAATTAAGAAAAAAAGATTATATGAAACCCTAGTTGTGCAGTCAGAAAAATCAATGATGCCAACAACCAAATAGCTTGGGATAATTTCTAAATTGTGCAAAATAGATGATTTGAGACATTGCTTTTGTAGCGACGGATACTTAATGATGCCACCAGTGAAATAGAATTTTGGATTATTTGCTATATTGAGTAAAAAAGATGACCTGAAATCTTGGCTCTATAGTTGCTAAACTTTGAGATGCCACCAGCCAAATAACCTCGTTTTAGCTGTTGAATGGAGTAAAAATGATGACCTATTTTATACTTAAGCTTGAGGGAGGGCTTGGTTTGATTGATGTGTTGAATTTCCTTGGAATTTTGCGACCACTTTGATGATTTCTGAAAATTGAACTAGTTAGCTTATCACCAATGTATATAATTCCCCAACAATAGAAGTAGCAGAATTGCACACAGAAATAAAGACACAATTACACAAGATTTTTCTAGGGAACCCAACTGGGAAAACCCTCTGCTTGCTGTAGATTTTATTGACAAAAGAGTAAGTAATTGATCTCTTTACAAGGCAGTCTATTTCAATAGAAAACAACCTAGTCTTTATTGCTAATACTTTGCTGAAACTCCCTGCAAGAACACTTGATCTAGCTCCTCTTCCTTGCGCTATCTGGCTCGTATTATCTAGTGTTGGAAATCCCTATTTCATAGTGCAGATCTAAGCCCCTATTTCCTAGAAATTTCCCCTAATTCTTAACGCTGGTCTGCAAGGAATTCTCTGTCACAAGACTACGTATAGGCTGCTCCTGGATACGCTCTTCCCACAACAAGCTCTCACACACACAACCTGTGAATACAATAATGAATTACAGAGGTGCTTTCGTTCTCCTTTCAAGCTTTTCGATCATGCTAAATTTGGCAAGTTAATTTTAGAACTCGGACTTGAGATTGATTTGTTAACTAAGTCAAACTACCTCTTCTAACTTGTCTTTCCTCAATTAGAAATTGAAGCACACTAACTTGTCGTTTTCCAAAAATAAACTCGCACTTGGTGACAAACAAAACTGAGCCTCCAACTCTTATGCATGAGTTAACTCCCCCATGACTCACCCTATTTCCTAGTAACTTGTGCACTCTAAAGGATGACTGTTTGTGATCTTTATTGACTAAGGAACAAGTCAAGGAAATTATTTGCTACACTTTTCAACATGATGTGGCTAGTCAGGGGAGCATTCTTGCCACCAAGTGGGTGGTTTGTTGTTTGGAAGTGTTAGAGAATCAGAAAGGCAGAAAGATCCTCTTGTTCTTGATTATTTACTTGTGATCTTCTTTAGTTCTTATTATGTTCTTCTTATCTTTCTTCTTAATAGTTCATCAAGTAAATATCAAAGCAAATACACACAGATCAAGGACACCAGAGGTAGGCCAGCAGCCAGTGCAAAACCCCACTCTTGGGGAAAAGCCAATCAGTAATTCTTCCTTCAATAGTGATTCTTGAGACCCAAGACCTTGACCTGGACTTCCTCCACACCAAGTCAGCCTTTCTTGTGATCCTTCCTGAATCTAGCAGCAACACCAGCAGTAGCAACACTATGATGACCTGGAACTTCGACCTTGCTTCTTGAGACTTCGATCTAGCTTCAAAGACTTCGATTTAGGCTCAATACAACTTCTACAAGCAACAACATTCAGCGAAACAAACTTTGACTTCCTCTTCTCTTGGTAGCAACACCTTGGCAGCAATTGATGCAACAACTATTGCAGTAAAACTTTGAGAACTTCGATCTCCCAAACTATAGCTCGAAATGTAGAGATAGTGGTGCCAAAATTTTGATTTTCTTCAATTCTATAAGCATGCCCAAAACCGAATCTAGAAATTCCTTCTCCTCCAATTCACAATTTTTCCTTGTTGTAGCTACAAAATCAAATTTCTGTGTTGTAGTGAGATGGTTCCAAGTGAGTGCGATTCCAATGTATATATAGGCTTGAGATGAGCTCGAATACCTAGGCTTTAGGCTGACTTGATCACCTTAAGGCCGACTTGGTGTGGAGGCTTCATAAATCATATTTTACTCAATACTTGACCTATTTGCATGATTCAAAAGCCCAATATGGATCAATTTAAATCTGCAATAATTCTATAGACTCCGAATAAAACCTAGAAGTCCACAATAGGGACTTTGACCTAAGATAAATATGACCTAAGCATGAAACCCATGCTTTAATAAGTCATTTAATAATAATATAAAATTCTTTTCTTTATTCTTTTGACAAGTACAATAAGTATTGATTCAAGTACAATTTATGAAGATCAAACCTAGTTACATTCTTCAACACTCCCTCTTAATTAGGGAGGTATTCATAACTCAGTAGTACAAGGTATATCTCAACTATATGAACTATGAAGAATCTTTAGACACTTAAATGTCATGGACTAGATTCCCGACCAAGGAACTCTATCCATTGGTCACTTAATAGTTTAGGCACCACAATGCCATGGACTAGATTCCTAACCAAGGCAATCTATCCAAGTGGGACTAAGATGGACTAAAGCTTTCAGCCTCTATAGGTACCATCAAGCTTATTAACTTTCGACCTAGGGAACTAGGTGCACATCCACTTGATGCCACCCTCCAACCAGACATCGACACAAAGTGCTGGCCCGATGTCTTTCCAGGCAATGCTTCACTCACGAAGCCTCATCATACCTTGATCCAACAGATCAAGGACAACCAATCTCTCCCATTCAAATTGATTGGTAACCAACATGCTGTCAAATCCTTCGAGAGGTTCACCTGTGCTAACAAAAATCCCAATCATCAATAATTTCAAATATATAATCAAAACAAACTTCGGGGTTTCGATGTTTCTCTTCAACTAATTCCAGTAGGACTATTAATAGAATCTTTTAGGAGAAGATTCCTCTTCCTACTTTACTTGTGGCAACATATCTTTTCATAATATATTCTCCCACAATGACTATGATTCTTACCCATGGTCTTCACTAAGACTTATGGTTGTTAGTCTTGGTCTAGTGCCTGATTCATGAAGTAGACAACCATAACCATTTCTTCTTTTATCCAGGCTCCCTCTTAATCTAGGGAGATCAACTTCTATCCAGGCTCCCTCTTAATGTGGGGAGACTTAATTTTTTCTTTAGGTGTTGGAGAATATTTCATGGCTTCCATCCTTTTCATCATACTTATCAGCTTCTCATCTTCGTGATGTACCTGCACAACTTTAGATAGCAAGTACAACCAAAACTATAGAAGCATAAAGTTAGCCATATCAGAATTACAGAAGCATTTTCAACTTTATACATATCAGATACATTTTTGCTAGGGACTTTTATCATAAACCCTAGATTACTTCATAATGCCTTTCATTCTATCTAGGGTTTCAGTGTTTCTTTCAAAGGTATAATATACCTTACTACAACATTTAGTAAACCCTAGTACCAATATAGATCGACAAGATATCTAACAACCTTTAGAATTCATATGTTAGACTTTCCAATAGGGATTCATACAAATCCTAGATTTCATAAAAGAGACAATCAAGATTAATCACAACTCAGACATTGACATGATCAGCTTTCACTAGAGTTTGCTACATACCCTAGTTTTCAAATCAATTATCAAAACATATCATGAAGAGCTTCTACCAGGGTTTAATGTAAATCCTAGAATTCAATAAACACATCGTAATTAACGTTCACTAGGATTCGATGTAAACCCCAAATTTTCCATCTATAAATTCTCAGCACACATTATATAGATTCGGATGAATACACATAATAGAGAATTTAATCATTACTAGGATTTATTTATAGACCCTAGACTTTTCAATCATCATCCTAGATCTTTCAAACTTTGACTAAGGTCTGTTTCCAAACCCTAGATTCTTAGGACCATTAGAAAATAGGTCAACACACTTATCTAGGAGATCATCATTATAAGCACATCATATGTTAGTCAACATTATTACATCAGACATATATATTGTCCTAGACTAGGCTAGGGATTCAATCAAGAGAACATATACCTAGGGTTTCATTCTTAGGACTTTTTATAACAAGGATTTTACTTGTTACACCTAACCAAAACCTCGGGTTTCGGTTCATTGTCAAAGCAAACCTTTATTATATCAGGCTTCAGAGGCTCGAGATTTCGAACAACATCATTTTAACTTAAGCAAGTCTAGAGCTTCCATGATCATATCAAAATCCCAAACTCGACAATATCAAATAGCAATTTCTTCATAAATATCCGTAAATAGGTTTTAGGGTTTCATACATTATCAACATACCCTTAGGTTAGGGTTTTCTAGAGAACCTCCTTAAGGTTCTATTTATATAAGCAGTAAGAGGTGTATAAGGTGGGTAGATTCATCAGGTGATGAATCATCCCAATCAAGAATCTTTTTAGGATTCAGTAGAGCTAGACATGGCAATAGTTAGTAACATAGAGATGGATATTTCAAAGAGAGTAACAAGACTTTATATTTTAATACATACCTTTAATTCTTTGACAAACCTTTTGACTTGTGTGGCCTTCTTATTTGATCCTTGAAGCCTCCTCCATGATTCTTGAACATCCAACAAATTGATTCCTAGACAAGGAATAGAGGTAGACAAGTGATAGTATTTAATATGATCAAAATCTTAAATAAGTATATGAAGACAAATAGAGGGAATGAGATACTTATATTGAGGAGTTGTTGTGGGCTCCCTCCCAAGCTTGAGGGAGAACCTAAAACTTATAAAACAAAAAAATATATTTCCAAGAAGATGTTAAACCTATACTACATAAAATATACAAATGAAATATAAGAGAGAAGGGGCTTAGTAGTGCAAGTCCCTTAAATCTTCTTTGGGCTTTGCTTTCTTGGGGGATGATGTTTCTTCAACCATGTTAGCATGATCTCTATCACTTTTCTTGCTCCTATGTTTGTCAGGGCAATCACTTCTATAGTGTCCCATGATCCATCTTGTGACAATGATAACACTCAATTTTGGACAGATCAACCTTCTTATTTGGTGCCTTATTCTTGAATCTTCCTTTATGATGAGCAACATAAGCATTTGAAACTTCTTCATTGTTGGTTACCATGGAGACTCTTAATTCTTCTTGATCGCATGCGGTCCATAGCTCCTGAAAGGTGGGTGTTTCTTTCCAGCAATTGAGAGCTGAAGCAAAAGAACCCCAAGTAGGTGGTAATCCCAAAATGGATATAATCACTAGTTCTTAGTTTGGCACTATTTCATCAATGGCAAGAAGCTCATCCCTTATCCTTGCTATCCTCACAAAGAAAGAGGAAACAATATCCTCCTTTGTCATCTTAGTAGTTCTTAGTTCATTCTTCAGGCTTACCACTTTTCCAATATTCTTGATGGTGAATAGTTTTGACAAAGCCTCATATATTTCCTGAGCATGATCAATATTTTCTATGAATGGGACAAGATTGTCCTTTATGCCTTCAACCATCAAAGCCATAACTACTAATTCCAATTCTCGGTACTTTACTTTGTCAACATCACTTGATTCTTCTGTAGGCCTTTTCATTTTTCCTTTGACCAAATCTAAGACCTTGTTATTTTCAAAGATGATGTCAATCCTTTTCTTCCAAGATCTGTAATTTGCAGCTCCTAAAAGCTTGATCTCTCCCTTGATAGTGTTAGACATCTTTCTTGAAGGTAGTGAAGACTTCTTTCCTCTAGAACACTTTTGATGACTTCCTTGATCAAATCCTTGAGATTGCCTTTTTCCTTCTTTCACCAAAGCTCCGACACCATGTTAGAAAATCAGAAAGGCAAAAAGATCCTCTTGTTCTTGATAATTAACTTGTGATCTTCTTTAGTTCTTATTATGTTCTTCTTATCTTTCTTCTTATTAGTTCATCAAGCAAGTATCAAAGCAAATACACATAGATCAAGGACACCAAATGTAGGCCAACAGCTAGGGCAAAACCCCACTCATGGGGAAAACCTAGTCAGTAATTCTTCCTTCAATAGTGATTCTTGAGACTCTAGACCTTGACTCGGACTTCCTCTACAACAAGTCAGCCTTTCTTGTGATCCTTCCTAAATCTGGCAACAACAACAGCAGTAGCAACACTATGATGACATGGAACTTCGACCATGCTTCTTGAGACTTCGATCTTGAGGTAGAGACTTCGATCTAGCTTCAAAGACTTCAATTTAGGCCCAATACAACTTATCCAAGCAACAACATCCAACAAAAAAAACTTCGACTTCCTCTTCTCTTGGCAGCAACTGATGCAGCAACTGTTGCAATAAAACTTCGAGAACTTCGATCTCCCAAACTATAGCTCGAAATGCAGAGAGAGTGGTGCCAAAGTTTCGATTTTGTTCAATTCTATAAGCATGCCCAAAACTGAATCCAAAAAGTCCTCCAATTCGCAATTTTTCCTTGTTGCAGCTACCAAATCGAATTTCTGTGTTGCAGTGAGATGGTTCCAAGTGAGTTCGATTCCACTGTATATATAGGCTTGAGATGAGCTTGGATTCCTGGGATTCATGCTGACTTGATCACCTTAAGGCCAACTTGGTGTGGAGGCTTCATAAATCATATTTACTCAATACTTGACCTATTTGCATGATTCAAAAGCCCAATATGGATCAATTTAAATCTGCAATAATCCTATAGACTCGGAATAAAACCCAGAAGTCCACAATAGGGACTTTGACCTAAAATAAATATGACCCAAGCATGAAACCCATGCTTTAATAAGTCATTTAATAATGATATAAAATCATTTTCCTTATTCTTTTGACAAGTACAATAAGTATTGATTCAAGTACAATTTATGAAGACCGCACCTAGTTACATTCTTCACCAGGACAAGTCTTATTTATAACAGGTTTTATTGAAACATAGATTGCTTATAACTCAACATATTGGTAGGATATGAGGGTCCTTTGTTTTGTATGACACCTTATTGTTGAAAAACAAAGTATAGTGTGTACAAGTACTCTTTCTAAACTATTGATAATTGTTTGTGAATTATTGGAGATTTTATTAATTCTTTTTCTTCATCAAATAGTTACACTTCAGAAATTCAAATGATAACAATGGAAAGAAATTAGAGATCACAATGCACAATAGCAAGAGACACCAGTGTTTAGGTCAGAGCCCATGGAAAACCCCCACAAGGGAAAAACCTAATCAAGCTTTTCCTTAGATAGATCCTTCTACAAGACATCAAGACATGGATAATACTGACCACAAGATGGCTTCCACAAGTGCTAAGTCTCCAATGCAAATGTCAACAAGTAGTCCAACAAGATCCCCAACAAGATCTATACCATAACACAAAGACAAAGCTCAAATCTCTTCCCTTTTGAGGCTCAGACTTCAAATTGGATACAAATCTGTGGAATCACAAAACATGGACCAAATCACAATCCTGGAGTAGCTCATATCTCAGACTAGAGACACATCTGAGTTAGATCTCGACAAGTAGATCTTCAAGAGATTTGAACCACTGAAAGAATGCTTGGAGTATCTTACTAGGTCTCGACCTAGTACCAAATTTCAGATCACAAGAATAAGAAGTAGATCTTAGCCCACCAGGCTTTAGATTACAAGAATAATGATCAGATCTCAGACCACCAGACTTTAGATAAGAAGAATAATGAGCAAATCTCAGACCACTAGACTTCAGATCACAAGAATAATGAGCAGATCTCAGACCACCAAGCTTCAGATCACAAGAATAATGAGCAGATCTCGGACCACTGAAAAAAGTAACAGATCTCAGAGTTGATCCACAAGAGCAATGAACCAATACAGATCTCAAAGAAAGATATAAGAGATCCTTCTTTGCTTGATCTAACCCTTGCACCGTTCTATTAAAACCTTTGTATAGTAGAATAGATGAGTAATGTATGTGTGGTCAAATTACATTTCAAGGAGGACAAATGGAGCACTTTATATAGCCATCACGAGATTCGAATGGGTGCTTTTCTAGGCAAACTGACTTTACTATCTAGAAGGGTTGATCTGGTCCGAATGAGTGAATTTCTAGGCATACTGACTTGACCATCTAGAAAGGTCGACTTAGCACATGTGGAGCCATTTGTAATTACAAATAAAATAATATTTTTCTTCTTTACAAAAATACATCTTTGACCAAAACAAAAATTTTAAGAACATGCTAATGACTATAAATAATTTTATGAAGACCGACCATAGCTACAATTTCAACACTCCCTCTTAGTTAGGGAGATATTCATAATCACAGTCAAGATGTGAAACAAGTTGCAAGGTTCTTTAAGAAGAGTCAAGATTAGATCAACATCATTAACAGTTCATCATCACCAACATCATTAGTCATCCACTACTAAATCACCATGGCAATAACATATCCATGCATGGTCTCCCTGGGAGACATCAATCAATAGTGTCATAATCATGGTACCATCATATCCATCCATAGTCTACTAAGGATAAATTAATCAAATCCATGCATGATTTCCATCAATAAGCTTTCTCTAAAATGAGATCCGAGCTAGATGTTGGGAGGCTTGTATCCAACCAGGTAGCCTCTAAGCTCATTTTCCTATAATGGTTATTGTACTCAACATGGGGACAACAACCCTATACTGGTCACAGTACAAGACACAGGAACATGTCCATCTTCCTATATTGGTCAATGTACTCGCCTCAGGGATAATATCTCTATGCTGGTCATAGTACAAGACACAAGAAGATGCTCAAAGGACCATTCTCCTTATACTAGTCAAGGTACAAGACACAGTGATAATATCCCTATACTGGTCAAAGTACAAGACACAAAGAGAATGAATGTCCAAGATGTTGTCTAATCTGTCAAACCATTCTTCCTATACTGGCCACATTGACACAGGGATAATGTGCCCATACTGGTCAAGTGACACAGGAAAAATAACATGATCTAGGTAGATCACTGCTCCCTCTCAGCTAAAGAGCCATTCTCCACAAGTCCCAACATATCTCTAAAATACATGAACTTTCCTTTGGGGAGAGACTTCGTTATAGTATCAACTGTCTGCTCATTTGTGGAGATGTATTGGAGCTTCACTGTTCCCTTTTACACCATGTCACAAATATAGTGATACTCGATGCCAATATGCTTTGACTTGCCATGGAAAACTAGATTCTCTGACAACTTCAACAACTTTGATTATCATAGAATATCATTGTGGCTTTCAACATCTGATCTAACAATCCGACAAGAAATTTCGGAAGCCAAATTGCTTATCGAGTCACAACACAAGCTGCCATGAATTCAATTTCCGCAGAAATAAGTGCCTCTAAAGACTATCCAAGAAGCCATTGTGGAGCATAGACAGAAACATCCACCAATTGTACTTTTACCATCATTAGTATTTCCGGCCCAGTCAGAGTTAGAGAATCCCTTCCATCTGCTTTTGTTTCTTGCAACACATTTTAGACAATAATCAACAACATGCTCATCAATAGAGATGTATACCGGATCATACAAAACAACTTCCGAAGCCCAAATGCTTCATAAGTCAGCTACACAACAATAACATCCATGTCATTCAGATTCACATAACACTCGAAAGTGCTCTTTGCATCTTGTCCTAAATGCATTAGATAATTCAATGAGCCAATCAGTATGCTTTATCAGGTCAGTAGCAGAGATTCCTTATCATGCAGATATCTATGGACACACAATCCACTATGCGAAATCTCAACGATGAGTTCACCAAGCTTCATACTTTCAATCTTGGAAAGAACCAAGGTTCTTCAATCAACTCCCTCTTACACTAGGTATAAAGTTCCTCCGCTCTTGTCAAAAGCATACAAAGCAGGTTCATTTTCAGCAGATTCAAATCAATAACAAGCTTCAAGACTTTAATGATTGTACTTTTCATAACTTAGATTTAGGAAAGAAGACATCAAATCACTTACTCCATCAAACAAGCACCTAAAGAGGCAATAAATCATATTCTACATGCTAAGACACCAAGCCTATGCATAAGACCTTCCAAAGCTACCATATGCTTCAATATACTCAGTGTATGGTGGGTATCTTTTGATGCTGAGGGCCAGTGGATCATTCTTGCCACCAAGTGGGTGGTTTATTGTTTGGAAGGGTCTTCTCTATAACAGGTTTTACTGAAACATAGATTGATAATTCAACATATTGGTAATATATGAGGGTCCTTTGTTTTGTATTACACCATATGAGTGCCACACCAGTTTCAGATTGTTGACATGTTTACTGTGAAGAGTATTTGATTTGCTTGGAGGAAAGTGGCCAGGTTGGTTAGGTGGTAGATGACCAACAATTGTGCAAGTTGCGATTTAGCGAGAGCTCCTATTTGGACCCAGAGGAATTAAGGCACTTGTAATGCTAAACTTCCATTCTTTCATGTGCAACAATTGAGCAAGAAGGGTATCTTTCTTTGGTGTGATCTGCGGTAGTCAGATGCATGTTCCTAGGAATGGCGAACCTTGGCATGCAAGTATGCCTTGTTCTCTGCATATCAGCCCACCATCATGGAGATTATTGGGCTCATTCATGCAAGTATTTGTTGAAGGTGAACATGGATTTGCATCTTGCATCAATGTCATGAGCTTGGCCTTGTACTCTGTTAAATCTCCTAATACCAACTCAGATTTCTTTTATCGCAACAATTATTTATGCCCAACAATTTATTTTATTAACCAAATAAACTTTGAGTTGTTGAAAAATAAAATAGTTTGTATTTTTAACATCTAGAAATTTATATGTAGTGGAAATAAAATCAGAGAGAGATCAATCACACATTACAATGGATAAACACCCACAACAATTATCCTTCATTAATTAATCTTAGGAAATTCATGGTTTCGACACACAGATAAATTACAAAGAAATATGCATTGACTAGAACATTTTGCTCAACCCCACTCGAAGAATTCAGACCTAGGAATTTTCGCCTCTTGGAAATTAGCCTTTGAAGAGATTTGACCTAGAGATTTTTGGCCCACCTATTCACCAGCAACTTGACCTTATGTCTTCCCCTCGAACAACCTTTGCGCCTCAAGAAATTGGGCCCTGGAAAATCAGCCTCTCCAGCAATTTGACTTCCTTTTCACTTCAACAATTCGGCCCTGCAATCTTCGACAATTCAGTCTGTTGGTAATGTTCTTGAATCCACTTGCACTCTTCCTCCTTTGCACTATAGTTTAGAGAAAATGGCTCTCTACTTGTGTGTCTTCACATCTCCCTTAGGCTTATTTTATAATCTCCATTAAGCAAGCACCTAAAGAGGTGATAAGTCATCTTCTACATGCTAAGACAACAAGCCTATGCAGAAGACCTTTAGTTAACATAAGCTTCAACATACTCAGTGTATGGTGGGTATCTTTTGATGCTAAGGGAGGTTTGGTTGGTAGCGGTATTTGTGAGGGTCTTTGCCTTGTGCAACCATTCCAAAATAGTGAAGCATATGTTGTGGAATCACCAGTTTTCCAAGGGTTGTTGGGATTATGTGTAGACACAACATTTGACTCTTCTTAAGGGGAATTTTATTGGTAACTTTAGGTCTTTGGTCTGTGAGGATCTTTGCTCTATTGTCCTTTGGAAAATTGTTGTATGTTTTTGAGAATGAGGTCAGCTTTTTGTTAGCCTTCTGTCATATGGGGAGGGATAAGGTACACATGCCATTGTTGATTATATGGTTTCTTGCTTATCAATGATGCAAAGTTGCTAGAGCCTGATGCATATTTTTACTTTATGTATGCTTTAGTATCATTGAGCTAGAGGATATAATTGACATTATATATAGTATATACCCTTCTGCCATTTGTTTAACTTCGCTGATGTAAATATATTTATGTGAATCAATGTTATCAGAACTGAACCATTGATCGAATCGGAAAAACCTCTGAACAGGGAACCAGTCAGATTACATCATTGGTTCAGTATAAATTTACCAAACTTCTATCTTGAACACAAAACTCGTCGCTGTACGACCTTTGTGTTGAAATTGTTGAAAATAGTGTAAGCTTCACTTTCGGCCACAACCAACCTGAAGGATTCATTCTCAATTTTTCCATGCTCATATACGCACATTTATGCATTGTTGTGGTTATTCCATAAAAGGAGATGCCCTAAGCACTACCCCATTTGCCTATTAACACTAGATTTACTCTCGAGTCCCATTGACCTATATTTGGTCACTAGTGGATACTGAGATAATTTCATTCTTTCTGAAGGAAACTTCAAAGATGCATAGCATTGGGACTTGGGGCCAGAGTTTCTCGATAATGTACAACAAGAAGTATATTTGAATTGGGAAACCTGCATATTCTGAGCATCGCTGCCCTATGTTTCGATTCTAGAATCTGGATAAAAGAAATGATGGCATAAATTTATAGAAACTTTATATTCACCAAAATGGTTGATACTGCCCTCAAATTTCAAAGCTTTGAATTACATTAATGATGTTGATACTGCCCTCTATTCAATCTCTTGCTTTTAGTATGTTTGGTAAATTTCATAGATTGTTTATGTCTGCTCTTACTTTGAAAAAGATGTGTTACAGCAAAATCTAGAGGGCCTAGTGCAAAGCGTCACTAGGAAGATCCAAACCTTGTGGCAAGAAGGGATTGGCCACCACTGTCATCTCAACAACCTTTCTCCAGCGATTTTGTGGCAAATAAACCACAAGGGAGGCTTCCCTATATATAGATCACCTAAAGGATATTTAACAAGAAGGGTTTAAGGTGATGAATAGGTCTAATAATTGGGATAGGGTATTGGTAGAGCCAAGATGGCTATGATATTCGTTGCCAAAGTTCAAGCACTTTATCCTTAGAGAACTTAAGTAAATTAGAGAGTTGTTATAAGTTATGGTTTGATAGATTTTCAATGATGTGGTGTGTAATGTCATATAACAATTAGAAGACATAACCTTACAATGGTAGGTCAATAAAGGAGCATGACTATCAATTAGATATGCAAGGTTTAGCATTTGCAGTTAAGCTTTTATATATGAGACATCCTTAAAACAACAATTTAAATGATGATGTTAGCGCTAGAATTAGGGTTTTACAATTCAATTAATGCTAGATTTTGCTTTTTATCAATATTAAATGCAATCCTTACTAAAAGGGCAATAACACATAAAGTAAAATTACATTTTAGCAATTTTTTAAGGAAACCTAACCCTAACCATAGATATCTAGAATTTTAGAGAGAAGATAGAAAAAAATTAGAGGATTGATTGATCACCATCTCCTAGTCTAGTGCTTTGATATAAATGGGCGATGCAGTTACCTATGGCAAATTTAATGATGATGACCTTGATGAAGAGGGTGAGAGGGAAATAACATCTTCTTACAAACCCTAGTGGCTTCCTTAGTGGAGATTTTAAGTTCAAGAGATGCACAATTTAGAGTTCTCTTGAAGGATGAAAGGAAAACAATTTCTCATAGCATAAGGAATCAAGATTTCAAGTTAGATATTGCAATTTCAACATGGCACACATGGAAACCATAATTCACATGAGATAACATGCAAAATTCAAAAGATAATCAATAAACTGATAAAATTTCCATAATAATATCTTTAATCAATCCCAAAGAAACCTCTTGATGCAAAATTCCAACTCGAAGACAAACTCATACGATTAAACTACATTGCGGCTAAGTAGAAGAGAAAAGAACTAAATGCGCACTTCTAGAGAAGAAGTGTGATGATGAAATGAAAAGTGGCTCCCCTTAATTTATATCATGGTGGCCACGTCACTTTTCATGATTTTCACAAGCAAATCCCCTAGACAAGTTTACTTGAGTGTTCAACTAGGTCAAAGGTCACACGTTGACCTTGAAATAACTTTAAAACATAGCAAATTGCCAAAAATAACCCACACGTGTGGGAGAAAAATGGTCTCCACCAGGATGTCATCCTCCAAAATAGTCAATAATGCATCAAGGAATTGAGGCAATGGTCCAAGAGTGCTCCTTACTCCAAGGAATCCCCAAAGTACATGTGTACATCTCCAAAAGGTACCTCCTCCATCGTGACGCCATTCAAATGAAGCCCTATGTCACCCTTTTCATGCATGTGGGAGTGATTTGACACTTCTTAGGGTAAGAATTGTCATCAAAGAGGGATGTGCTAGCCCTCCTAAGTTATTTATGTGATAACCATCCTCATCTAGGCGCTCTGAAACAAAGTATCGTCCATCAAATAGGGTCAAGGCTAGCTCGGGGCATCTTGGGTCCATCATTAAATTGTCTAATTCTTAGGATTTTAAGTTCAACATTTAAGCATCTGGAGGCTCATCAAGAGGTGTAGTAGCATGTGGAAGCTGCTAAAGGCCCAATGCTTATCTATGAAGGGCCATTGTTGGGGCCACAAAGTCAGGTTTGCTCTTAGAATAGGGAAAATTAGCTACTGGGAGGTGCTGAAGATGAATCAAGCTATCCTTCAAGGGATCTTTGCTGCATATGTGATAACACATGAACAAAACCTTTGTAGATCAAGTGAGATCATCTTCTTTAGGGACATGAAACCATTAAAGCATCTTAACGGGCCATATTTAATGCTAGGGGCACATAAATACTTCACACAAAACTCACCTTCAAATGTCTAAATAGATCAGGACTTGTAAACAAGTTATCTGGCCTTTGCTGGGGATGATTAGGTAAACAACCCTATTAGGTGTTTCCAACGCCAAAGGGGAATGACATGTCCCAAGTTGACCCATCAATCCATAGGTGTGTTGTGTATGGTGGTCATGGAGTGGGAGAGACTTCAAGGAAGATGCCACAAACATGAGACCGGATAATGGGGTCCAACATCCAAAGTGTAATGATGTAAGGAGTGAGCAATCATGGTGGCATGAGTTACCCCTTTCCTCGACCTACGTTTTCCATCCATCTGGTGCGCCATTTACTTTAATGATTTATCTTTATTTGGTTCATAGCTTAGGAGCCCAAGTTTGCTTTATGCTTTTCCAATACCCCTCTAAGATGTAGTAGTTTCTTGCTCATCAAGGTTGGGGCATTCAATAGTTTCTTTATTTTAGGTGAAGCATTGGATGCTTGAGGAATTGGGTGATGGCTAATGGAGGGGGTAGAGCCCATGCTAGGCTTTTGCCCACAGGCTAAATGTGTCCCAATCATCTTTGCATTTTACATTTTCCTTCATTGTGGCTTTATATGCTTTTAACGTTCTTTTAGCCACATCAACCTTTTGGGCCAAGTTTTCGGGCCCTGACTAAAGGATCATATGTGAATATAGGGTGCCAATCCCAATGACCAATGGCAACCAACCTGGAGAATGTAGATGGATAATTGAGAGAGATGGAAAGTGCTATGGATTACCTTGACACTATATCATCTAGTGCCTCTCGAATAGTGCCTTTACTAAAACTTAAGGCCTTATAGGATGTCCCACTGGACTAGAGTCAAAGATTAATCTCCCAGGTGAAGTGTGGAACAAGGATACAATTGAGATTGGTCAATCATCCAGTTTGCCTCGTGATCCATATTAATATGCCAATAACATTAAATGAAAGAACATGATTGCTGGAATGGTTAGAGTCCCTATTGAGAGATGACCCACCTTCCTTGAAGAATGCTAGATGGGAGAGAGATCTGTAAGGAGAAATGGGTGGAGAACTCTGTCATAATGCTATCTGCTTTTTGTTTGGCTCTTAAATGAGGAGAAAAATGCTCTCCTATGGGTTACCCACCAACAGGACGAAAGTTATTATACCTTTTGTTTGTGGCAAATCTCTCATGACATTGAATTTTGCACAAGATTGCTTATGATTACAAGCCAAAGACTATTCAATGTCTTCACATACATGTGGAAATTATAAAAGCCATTAATATGGAACACAGTAATAGGACTACACGAGTCCACCTGATCTGTAGCCAATCTGGGTCTGGTTTGACCTGGATCCAGTGGGTCTGATTCTGGCCAGGGTTGACTGGACTGAACTTGCCAAAATCTTTTAAAAATTGCCAAATCCAAGCGAAAACTGTGTGGTGAAACTAAACTGTCAAACCGAAAAAACTGCCAAGTCAAACTAATCTCACATTTATAATCTAAAAAAATATATTTATTATTTTGAAAATCTCTATTTTTGTATTTTTCATGGTGCCAAGTCTTTGCTGGGTTGATTCATGAATCATTTCCAAGTCTGGAGTCAAGTTCGATTATCTGGTCAAAATGAGTCTCATCCTGAATCAAGTCTGGTGACTTTGGTACAGAATAGAAAACATTTTAATAGCAAAAATTCTAAAATATATGTCTTCACAATTAACAAGTATTATCTATTAACATGCATATATTAATGTCATGAAACTAATTCTGAGCATTGGTGCACATTATATAGATAATAGGATTTTAGTTACTCAGAATTTAATGCCCAGGATCAGTGCATCTTGTTCATATAAATTAGATCTTGATGCATTTACTGTGTTTATCTAGTTTTGAGGTCTTCTTGTGGTTGATTCTTTGTGTTAATTCAGTCTGAGCTGATTTTCTTCTGCAACAATTGAAATCATAGATTATTGAGAACCTGGGAGGTATTGTTTCTTGTAATGGGAATATCTGCACACATATTGTCACGGGGCAAGTGAGGAGGACGCTAAATTTTTGTACTGCACTTTGTGCTGGGTAAGGTCTTATTTCTGAGGGGATTGTTAAAATCCATTGTGCATCTCATAATGAGTATTTGTTTTCTTAAAGTAAAAAAGGTTATACCCAATAAAATTTTTTATATTTCTAATATGCTTTCTCTGTCCAGTGCTTGGGTAGTCTCACCAGAGTGGCTGAAAGCAAGCTTCAGGGAAAGTAAATTTGTAGGTAAGCTGCAGGATTCATATTACTTTTGCATATTGTATATGATTCTATGAAGTTAAAAGAATAACCTTGCAAGTTGCACCCTCCGGAATCTTATGTCATGCTTAATCTTAAATTCATGTTTAGGTGAAATTCCATATGTCTTGAAGGATAAAGATTTCGAATTAAAATACGGAGCAAAAGTGGAAGATGTTGTTCTTAAAGCATCTGCTAATCCCCATGCGTTACTCAATGATTTTCATGTGTATCTTACACCACATGTTCAGCCACAAGTGGAGGATCTTTCAGCCATTATCATGGCTGCAGGTGGCAAGGTAAGCATGTTTCTCATTATAAATTTTTCCATAATACTGTGCATCAATTGCTGCTGACTTGAAACATGCTTGTGGATGTGGTTTATGCAGGCTGTGCTAAGCCTAGAAGAAGTGCAAAACCCTTCACATGCTTTTGCTTTAACATGTGAGGAGGATATGTCAGAAGCTCTGGCAGCAGCAATAACGGGGATGCCAACTTATACCAGTGATTGGTTCATGTGCTGCATTATGAGACAAGAACTTGACTTCACGGCTCCACAATTCACGGAATCCTTGTAACAGAACGAGTTCCTTGCTTCACATGCTATTAAATGTAATTATCTGTAAAATATGAATAATCTTGCTTTCTATACTGTAATGCATTTGACAGTGTATTTTAACTTGTTATTATGTTCTTGGAGTTTCTTTCATATTTATATTACTAAACCAATCTTGTCTTTTGTGGCATTTGTAATTTGTATAATTTCTTGTACAATCACATTTATACTCGTCTTATTAGCTTGAAGGGTTAAATCACGAACAAATCTTATGAGTTAAGATTCTTCCATTTCCTTCCTTTTTGCTTGTATACCTGTATAAATTCTTCATCGCTGGCAGAAATTCATGAACAACATGGGGGAATATTTGGGTCAAGAAAATGGGAAAATGCTGTTGAGAATTTGGTAGGGCGATGATTAATTCAAATTCTGTACATGATAATCACTTGTGAGCTTACTTCTTTCACTTGTGTCTTTTCTTCTTAGTTTATTATATCTTTCATCATGTCAATTATCAAAAACACAAGAGACACAAATTTAGGCTCTTCAAGCCAGGGCCAAAACCTCTCCCTCTTGGAGAGGAAAACCCGCAAGAAATTCTTTTTATAGACTTTCAGATGACAAGTACCATGACCATGACACAGACCCTTGACCTTTATATGCCTTCAAGACCTTGTCACTGCTTTGTCAATGACTCCTTGAGCTGATCCTTCTTTCCTGCACCTTCCTGCACCGTTCAACACCAGCCTTAGAGAGCTCGGTCTCTAGTCTTCAATTTCTCCTTTACCTTGGATTCTTCTTGGCTTCTTATCTAACTTTTATGTCCAAGACAAAGGTACATATTTCTGTACCTATTCATTATATGCAGCCCTAGATCGTACTCATAACATGCCTTCTTCACAATGTATAGATATCTCTTTCTCTTGTACTGTATACTTCACTTGAGCAGCCCTTACCTTACTTCGCACTTTGCTGTAACTTTGTCCTTCTTCCGCTCCAAAGAATGGCCCTGCAATTTCGCATATATAACAGATCTCTTTTAACCGAGTTACCTTCTGGATGATCTGTCCTTCTAGGCTTCAATCCACAATTCTGTTCTGCTCTTTTCGTACTGTATCTTAGTCCTGAAAAAATCGCACTAAATCTCAGAGCTTGTCAGAATTGTATTCCTTTAAATGAGCCACAAAAAATCCTTTTATATAGTGCACTTCTTTCAGGGTTTAGGTCAACCTTACTGACTGTTTGTAGGCCGACTTGACCACTGCTTATAGGCCAACTTGTAGGGCTTATCTTCCAGCGTTAAAGAGGTTGGATTGAGGGCTGTCTTGAGCCATTTCTTCTCAGTTAAATGACAAGGTCTTGAGGCATATTCTTTTGACTAGACTCTTCATATACATGACTCTTAATTAGCACATTTATGACAAGATGACAAATCCCCGAAAGATACCAAGAAGTCTTTTGACCTATAATAAAAACCTTGCTCATGCAACCCATGAAGCAAGCATAACAAAAATACATTTTCTTATCTTTGTCTTCTTCTTTACATAAATACATAATTACATAGTCAATATGAAGACCGATCATAGTTACACTTTTCAACAAATGCTATAGAGGAGATGTTACTATACAACTTATTCAAGAAGAAATTTTAACCAATCTATTTTTTTTAAGGAACATGCCTTATTCATTGCCTATTCTTTTTTGAAACAACCACCAATGGCTCGTAAACTTGCATGTCAATCTCCTAACCCATACAAATCAGTTTATGAACATAAACTGGATGTGTGGTGAATGCGACCTTACAATTAGTAAACATCGTACTAGCCGAGAAGTGTTTGACAAACTTTATACTTTGTCAATTTAAATCACAATAATATGAATATAAATCTTACTCTATTTAAACATGAGAATATCTATATAGCTTTTCTGTAGTTTAATTGGCCTGAGTATTGGTGTCTGTGTTGTCTCACAGGATTACAAAACCAATATGGGTCAAGTTGTAATAATCCTGCGTAGTCCACTCAATTCATTCAGTTGTATTGTGCTACTAGACACGCCTAATTCAATCATTTTTCTAGTGTTCACCAGTCTCTTGTTTTGTGATTAAACTTAACCTGTTTTACGGTATTACGAGGCTTATAAAGGTCATCCATTTGATCTTTTTTATTGGAATATGCTATTCCCTTGAAAGGCAACTTCAAACTCTGGTAAGATTTGGAATTTCTTTGCCATTACATGGAATTTATTTTGTAATGGATTTACATATAAGTTTGCAAGCCAAATTAGTGTTCCATTGTCTATGGGGTGTTAGTTCACTAGTGAGCATGATGGTATGTTGAGCTGTCATGAAGGTTCCATTGTTTTTGTGGTCTGCCCTATCCACGAGGCTTATAAAGGTCATCCATTTGATCTTTTTTATTGGAATATGCTATTCCCTTGAAAGGCAACTTCAAACTCTGGTAAGATTTGGAATTTCTTTGCCATTACATGGAATTTATTTTGTAATGGATTTACATATAAGTTTGCAAGCCAAATTAGTGTTCCATTGTCTATGGGGTGTTAGTTCACTAGTGAGCATGATGGTATGTTGAGCTGTCATGAAGGTTCCATTGTTTTTGTGGTCTGCCCTATCCACGAGGCTTATAAAGGTCATCCATTTGATCTTTTTTATTGGAATATGCTATTCCCTTGAAAGGCAACTTCAAACTCTGGTAAGATTTGGAATTTCTTTGCCATTACATGGAATTTATTTTGTAATGGATTTACATATAAGTTTGCAAGCCAAATTAGTGTTCCATTGTCTATGGGGTGTTAGTTCACTAGTGAGCATGATGGTATGTTGAGCTGTCATGAAGGTTCCATTGTTTTTGTGGTCTGCCCTATCCACATGGCTTGACCTGGTATCTATGCCAAAAGGATGTCATCGTAAAAACTTAATTTTTAATGAATCTCAAACTGATGCAAGACACCAATGCTTGAGAATGACGCTCTACATGAGTGAAGTTCCTCCATTGATAGTGTTAGGGTCCTATAATAATAGGATTCATAATTTTGAATTGACTATGATTAGTCTTGTAATATTGTACATACTTTGCTTTCTTCCAATTGTTTTCTCATATTAAAAAATGTAAAGAGGGTAAGTCTTAAAAGAAAAATCAAAAGACTAAAAGAAAAAGATTAAAAAAAAAATAAAAAATATGAAATCCACCAAAAAAGAGATAAAAATAGATCCTGAAAGTGATGCAATTCAAATGCCACTACTTTTTACTTTGCAAAATAAGATTGTGTGCAACTTGTCAAAAATGCCACAATCCATGATAGTCAAACAACATAATCTTGACCTATTCATGTTTTAAATTTCATGCTGATAGTTAGAGAATAAAGATCTAGCCAAACTGTTTAATCTTGGCATATCAATAGTTAGGTAGAGAATAATAATGAGCTCATGTAAATTTATGTAGATGTTCTATGCTTGATGCAACTTTGCTTTCCCTTCAATATTAGACATCAATCACATAAACAATAAAGTAAAATGCTGATAGAACATACCAGTAGATTGACAGAAGACAAGCTAGAAATATATAAGTGTGTTGGTGCGTTACGACGGTCAACATGATGCTTCAACCAACAAAGTCTCAATATGGTTAGCCAACCATCGATGTCACACAACCCTCTAGGACAACCAAACAATCGGCTCAAAAGTCAACCCAAAATTCAACGCTGCCAATCAACGATCAATGCAAACAATAGTAGCAACGAGGTCAATGCTAAAAAGTCAAAGTCAACGTCTTGCCTCGGAAATAGTGCCAAAAAATGCGGATTAGGGAAATCGAGATTTTGGGAGAGTTTCGGGTCGATTTGACCTTGCGCTGACCAAAGTTAATGCTGGTCAAAGTTTGCTGTAGAAACCCTAGACCGAAAAATAGAAAAGTGCTGTTGCTAGATTTCCCACGTGTGGAGAGAGAAGAGACTCCAAGTGAGCGAACCAATCAAATGACGAGAGAGAATGTGTGAGGATGAGATGAGTGAAATGTCCTCCAACGTTGACCTTATTTATATTTATCATTGAGGGTGTGTGACACATCTGCTGGGGCACAAAACCTTAAGGCCGCCCTGCACATATTTTGAATAGATTAAAAATAAATTTAAAATAAATGTTCTGCTCATTGGATCAAGATGATCTTTAGATCGATCTTGCACCTCTCCGAAGGAGGAACCCAATAAAAATATTGGTATCTTCATCTGAGCATCACAACATGGAGTTTGGACCTAGTTGTCCAAAATTAACACTCCCGCTCAACTAGGGAGAACTCCATCCACTTGTGCAATCCAATTGTGCGTCATCTCGCCGTAACTTGCTTTGCTGGCTTCTTTATTTAAGAACAGAAGCGGGTCAGTCACAAAGACATCATTCTCGACTGACAGATCAGCCCAAAGGTCCAAAACCTCTATAGGACTCACAAAGAGTCCCATACCAACCCGAAGTTGGTTTATCTGACTCGAAGTCAGTAGGAGGTCCGAACCCTGACTAGACTTGATCCCAGATCAAGTGGTTGGACCGTGCCATCCTAGATAGAGAGTACGACAATCTCTAATGCATCCATTAGTCTTTGCTACTAGTCTCTAGCTTTTCCCACCTCACTGGCCAAATGAGAGGTACTTCCCATGAGCCCTGAACTCAATGCGTAGGATACATACAGGTAATGAGAGGTGAACCAACTCAATCATCACAATGGTGGGGCAGAAGCACACCAACAAGGTTCGACAAGCCTAGCCCTGTGGTTGCTTATAGCTCTGAGAAGCTATCCCCAAAGCCCCCCAGAGCTCTCAGAGCTCATCGTCAAATAGGACCCTCAGAATAGGGTTGTTCCATGATACCAAGATTCTCACGGAAGGGTAGGAACTTGACCTTCCCCAGGGGCTTTGTGAGAATATCTGCGACTTGCTCATCAGTTCCTATATGATCGAGCCTTACGACGCCTCGCTGTACCATATCTTAGATAAAGTGGTACCTGATATCAATATGCTTGGATCGATCGTGAAACACGGGATTCTCGGACAACCGAATCCCACTTTGGTTATCACAGAGTATCACAGTGGTATCTACCACATGCCCGAACAACTCATTAAAGAGCTTTCGTAACCAACTGCTTCACAACATGCCATATTCGCTGCAATGTATTCGGCCTTCGCGGTGCTCAAAGCCACCGACTTCTGCTTCCTGTTCATCCATGATATCGAAGCAGAACCAAGTGTGAAGCAACTGTTGGAAACACTGAGAGGGGGGTGAATCAGTATTTGTTTTCAATTGTTAATTTTACCAGTTAAATCACTTATATTTAGAACACAAAATGAACAATGATGGAATAGATACTTTTATTAATTTCTTCTTTACAATAAGTAAAGTACAATAATGATATAGGGCTCCAACCCTAGATGAAGACTCCAATCTTCCAGGCTCCAACCTGTATTGTGCCAAGCACCAACTTGGTCTTTCCAAGGCTCCAACGTTGTCAATTTGAGGCACCAACCTCTAGGGCTCCAACCCTATCTCTGGTACAGGGTCCAACTTGGTCTCTTGAGGAATCCTATCCTCTCGGGCTCCAACCCTATCTTCCAAGGCGCCAACCTTGTCTCTATGAGGCTCCAACCTCCTGCTTCAATTCGTCAAGATATATTTGGTTATACTTCATGGCTCCCAATGTCTTCTTCAATGAGCCCTGACAATCTTCAGCTATCCCCTCACTTAGTCTCCGCGTCACTTCATCAATAACAACCTTGTTCTTCACATGAAGGTGTCTCCACTGTTCTTCATGTCACCCAAACACTTTCTCCAAGGTTACATCATGATGGCTAATGCATCATGTTCTCCAATGATATCTCCAAGACTAGCTTCCAGCTTATACAAGTCTTCCAAATATCTTCAAGTATCCTTCAAGGTGTTTTCACTAGGTAGCCCAAGTTTTGCACCTGCTCTAAGCCTCTTCAAGGGCTTCTTCAAAAACTCTCCAAGGGAGTCTTCAACAATGCTTCAATATGTCTTGAATAGCCGTCTCAAAAATATTCTCCAATGGCCTTAGTGGTATTCCAAGATTTGCTGCTTGAAGTCAACAAAATCTTCTTCAAATATACTAGATGATATTTAAAGATGCTTAAGAGGACTTCAATAGATATTCAATACTGCTTCTACAAGGCTTCGAATCTTCTCAACAAGTCTGCTCCAACAAGGGGTCACTAGGCTGCTTCAATAGACCTAGTCATGTCTAAAAGTAAGCCCAAACTACCCTCTTAACTTTCAATTCAATACATGCTCCAGATTTTCAAGGCTACAAGTCCCTTTTTTTATACTCCCGTATTCTGCTTCAATGGTGTCATGAAGTAGTTCAATGGTCTGCCTTGATGCTAAAGTATTGTCCTCCAATCGATGCCCAAAGGAATGTTTCAAATTGGCTTCCAATTTTCTCTATGATATCCTTCAACACTTTTCAAAGTATTGTTCAAGCCTCCACCACCTCAAGCCTTACTTACTGAGCTCTTTTGTAGGTGTCAGATCTCAATTTTAAAAGACTTCAATGGACCTTCCACCATGATCCAAGTTTTCCACACTTTCTCCAGTAGTAAAGCCACAAAAGGTTAACCACAGTCCTTAAGTCTTCAACCGAGTTCGTTGTCTAAGGCAATGAGATATTACTGCAATCCGAACTGTAGTATATTAATACAACTAAGCTTAAAGAAGTCTGAATCCTTGATATAACAACAAACAATAAGTCCGAATTGAGTTCTGAAATTGCTGATTGTCATGAAATTGGTCTGTGGTATGGTCTGAGTTCACACTTGGCACTGGTTCAAGGGAGCTGTCCGAATATGACAAGGCTGTTTATATGAGGAGCTAGCCACTAATCTGAGCCACCAGAGGTGTAGATATACACCCACAAAACTAAGTACGAACTGTAGAAGGTCACAAAACCCAAATTTGAAGTGCTGTCAAAAAAATCTGAGATATATACAATTGTTCCTTGTTGAAATCTAGCCCAAACAGTTCTTAAAACATTATCCTCAACCTCCTACCTGTTCTGTATCTTATCTCTGAGAAATCACCGAATTTTTTATGCTAAAATGAAGTGTTTTAATGTCAATTTATACTAGATTTCAACCTTTAATAAAGAGACACGTCTCTTGGTGGGAGCCCGACATGAGAGACTGAGTATGGGTCGGTTGGAGAGAAAAATATATGATATGTCAACTTAAAAATTCGATTTCTCTTAGACTATTGGGAGTTAGGAAGCAAGTGAGGGCTCATTAGAAAGAGGAAAGAGTCCTCTACAAGATAGTCAAGGAGCCATTGAAAAATGATGTCTTCAAGATGTCAAAAAATAATTTTCTTTATGACTGTTTGGAATTTTTTAGTGCAGACTATGGGTTTATTTGGATTTTTTATGTATAAGGTCAATGGGACTAGAATGAGGGTTAGGGTAATTTTATTAGGAATTCAAGAGTGGTCTCCACCATTATTCATATCATCAAGAGTGTTATCATTCATGTTATTATCAAGTGTGTCATCATATGGTCTTCAACAATCATTCATCATCAAGAGTAAGGACATCATCACGCATCACAAGAATTTGCCATCACAAACAATGCCATATTGACATCAATGACAACCTTGACTAACAACAGCATTTCGATGTGATCTTACGATCCACCACACTGCCAGCCCAATCAACATCAGTATATCCAAGGACTGTCATGCTCCTGGCAGTGTATCTCAGCCCATGGTTTATCGTGCCCCGAAGATATCTCAGAAGATTCTTGGCACCAACCATATGTTGACTCAAAGTGTTCACTGCAAAACTTAGTTCGGACGGGTGTTCACTAAGAACATCAAGGCCCCTACGAGTTGACAATACTTAGTAGGATTTGCTAACATGGGACTAGCAGCACTGCCACTCAACTTCTAAAAGTTGAGCTCCATCGGTGTCGACACGAAGTTATAGTCCACCATACCAAATCTTTCCAGAAGCTTCACAATGTATTTTCCTTGAGAAAGGAAAATCTCGCCAGGTCTTTGCCAGACCTCCAAGCCTAGGAAGTAGTGCATCAATCCTAGGTCCTTCATCTGGAACTCAACAACGAGCTCCCTCTTGCACTAATGAATGAGAGGGTCAACACCTGTCAGGAAGGAGTCATCCACATACAACACCAAAATGAGAGGCTTGTCTCTATCAACCTTGAAGTAAAGGTTCAGATCAACATTACTACGAGTGGAGCCCAGCTTCATGAGGTAGCTATCTATCCTTTTGTACCAAGCTCTGGGTGCTTGCTTTAGCCCATAGAGGGCTTTCTTCCACCTGCAGACATGGGTGTCGCAATCTTGGACTTCGAACCCCAGAGGTTGCTCTATATACACCTCTTCTTTTATTGCCATGCAGAAATGCAGTCTTCACATCCATCTGATGAAGGCTTTATCCTTGCGTAGCAACAAGGGATATGATAGATTGAATGGTGGTATATCGGGCCACAGTTGCAAATATGTCATCATAGTCTATGCCTTCCTTTTTAGAGTAGCCACGGGCAATGAATCTTGCCTTGAACTTTTCAGCACTTCCAGCAGATCCACGTTTGATCTTGTAGAGCCATTTCGAGGTGACAACTGCTTTGTCCTCCAGTCTTGGAACCACATCCCAGACATCATTCTTCATTATGGACTCATACTCTTCGTGCATAACATCCTTCCAGATTTGATACTTTATGGCTTCCTCAAAAGATCCAGGCTCAGATTGTACAATAGTACTCATGGCTGCTAGATACCCTTGGTATCTACTCAGCTTCTTGCTTTCATGGAATGTCCCCCTTGGGGCCATATGTCCCTCGGCATCCTCGAGAGTGTCCCTGAGCCATGATGGTCTCTTCCCCAGTAAAGGAGGTGGATCAATCGGGTCCATCGGTCCTTCAACATCGGGCATCGTCTCATCCTTCGGTTGTTCTTTATTTCCAGGCCTTGCTTCATGATCTTCCTCAGATCTCGGAAGATTGACTACTTTCCTCAGGGAAGCATCTTTGTCAAAAGTGACATCATGGCATATCTCCACTCCCCTTTGACCAGGCACATAGACTCTATAGGCCTTTGAAGTTTCGCTGTAGCCTACAAACATTCCCTTCTTCCTAGAAGCATCCAACTTGCTCCTCTTCTCTTTCGGCACATGAAAGTAAAGAGGACATCCAAAAACTCTAAATGTGAGACGTCAGGTTTCTTACCAGAGAAAACCTCTTCAGGAGTTTTGGAGTCTAGTGCGGAATGCGGGCATCGGTTTTTTGTATGTACACAGCGGTGTTCAGAGCTTCTCCCCATAGAAACTTCGATAGACCCTGGTCACATAGCATGGCGCGGGCAACGTCCACAATGGTCCTGTGCTTTTGTTCAACAATGCCATTCTGCTCGGGAGTATAGACAATTGTGGTCTCCCTCTTGATGTCAACTTCTCTGCAAAAGTTCTTGAACTCGTTCGTCTCATATTCAGTGCCATTATCGGTCCTCAAAATCTTGATCTTCTTTCCTGTCAGATTTTCCACCAAGGCTTTGAAGGTACGGAACCACATGAAATCCTTAGCCTTCTTCTTTAAGAAGTATATCTAGGTTTTGCGAGAGAAGTCATTTATGAACATCATATAATAAGAACATCCTCCTAAGGATGTCACAGGCAGCATACCAGACAGATCAGAATGTACTAATTGCAAGACATCAGATTTCTTTGTGAAGCTTGAGGGGAAAGGTCCCCTTGTATGCTTTCCTTCGGCACAACCCTGACATACAACTTCATGATTATTTGAGAACTCGGGCATCCCCGTCACCACCTTCCTTGCTTCGGGAATGGCCTTGTAGTGAAGATGTCCAAACCTACGGTGCCATAGTTTAATCTGTCGGATAGTATCACATGTCATCGCTCCCAGTGGACTTCCTCCAACCTGGTAGAGTGTATCAACTAAACCCAATCGTGATAGCTTCCTTGAAGCTCTTCTTCCACATGCACACCTTTCCATCAGTGAATGCCACATTGAAACCTTTGTCTTCCATGGCCGATATAGACACAAGTTTCTTCTTCAAATTAGGTACATAGAGTACATCCTGCAAGCGGAGGATTGACCTTGAGACAAGTGGAGGGTCACAGTCCCTGTCCCTTTCACGGGATATGTGGCATTATCTCCAAGGATAATTTCTAGATTAGAATCCTTCTCAACTATATCAGAGAGTGCTTCCTTGAACTCAGTGATGTGCCTTGAGGCACCACTATCTATCAACCAGACATCCATAGTGTCGGGTGGAGATGCAACAGAGAGGGCAGATACAAGAATGAATTCATTTCTTTTATCAACAACATTTGATTCCTCATACCTGGAATTTTCTTGACCTTTTGAAAGATTGACCATTTCCACCGGAGGGAGCCTTCCTCTTTCCCTTGACCCTGTTGTTCCTTTGATTGCCATTCCTTCAGTTGTTGTTGTTGTTGTTGTCATCACCATCAGGAGAATCCTTCTTGAAAGGGCATTCTCTAGTATAGTGACCTGGCCTATGACAAGTGTAACACTTGCCCTTCTTTCCTTGGGCCCCTGCTCTTCCTTTGTTCTTTGGACCACCAAAGTTATTCTTTCTAGAATGAGCAGCGTAAGCAACATTTCCTTCATTTTCATACTCCATTCTTGTCTCTTTTTGAACGCATCTCGATAGTACTTCGTCAAAGTCAGGTATCACATTATTATTGAGAATGGTAGTGTTGAACACATGCCATTCGGATGAGAGCTCTCCAAGTGCGGTGAGTACCATCTCTCGATCAGCTATTGTCTCCCCAATAGCCAGCAGATTGTTCCTGATCTCGGTCAGCTTCAGAAAATATGATTGAATAGACTCATCCCTGTCTTTCTTTAGATTCTTCAATTGATTCTTGAAGAATAGGACTTGATTCACATTGTTGGCCTTGAACATGTGGATCAACTTATCATACATCTCTTTGGATGTTCCAACTCAGAGATGTAGGCAACTAGACTCTTGTGAATTGAGTCCCTGATCATCAACTTTGCTTTGATCTCCCCCTTCTTATACTTTGTTTTGGCGGCAACAGTTGCAGTGGATGGAGGCTTTTGGATTTTACCCTGCACATAGTCCATGACATCTTGGTCTTCCAACATAAGATCCAATGTTATCTTCCAAGCATGGAAGTCATCCTTCCCAGTCAATTTGTCATCAGCCTTGAAGCCATTGTAGTTTGAGGAATCCATCCTCTTCTTCGGTGATTGCTACAAATTAGGGCTTTGTCTTCACCTCAGCTCTGAAACCATGTAAATTTATGTAGATGTTCTATGCTTGATGCAACTTTACTTTCCCTTCAATATTAGACATCAATCACATAAACAATAAAGTAAAATGCTGATAAAACATACTAGTAGATCGACATAAGACAAGCCATAAATATATAAGTGTGTTGGTGCATTACGACGATCAACAAGATGCTTCAACCAACAAAGTCTCAATATGGTGAGCCAACCAACAATGTCAGACAACCCTCTAGGATAGCCAAACAATCGACTCAAAAGCCAACCCAAAAGTCAACGTTGTCAGTCAACGGTCAACAAAAATAGTAGCAGCAGCTAGGTCAACGCTGAAAAGTCAGTCAACGTCTTGCCTCAGAAATAGTGCTAAAAAATGCAGATTAGGGAAATTGAGATTTTGGGAGAGTTTCGGGTCGATTTGACCTTGTGTTGACCAAAGTCAACGTTGGGCAAAGTTTGTTGCATAAACCCTAGACCGAAAAACAGAAAAGTGCTGTTGCTAGATTTCCCACGTGTGGAGAAAGAAGAGACTCTAAGTGAGCGAACCAATCAGATGAGGAGAGAGATTGTGTGAGGATGAGATGAGTGAAATGTCCTCCAACGTTGACCTTATTTATATCCATCATTGAGGGTGTGTGACACATTTATTGGTGCACAAAACCTTAAGGCCGACCTGCACATATTTTGAATAGATTAAAAATAAATTCAAAATAAATGTTCTGCTCATCGGATCAAGATGATCTTTAGATCGATCTTGCACCTCTCTGAAAAAGGAACCCAATAAAAATATTGGTATCTTTATCTAAGCATCACAACATGGAGTTTGGACCTAGTTGTCCAAAATTAACAGCTCAACAGTTTAATCTGAGCGATTGGAAGTCATAAGGTTAGAATTAGATAGTTTGCTTATCAAAGAAAAATTAAAAGGGTCCGCAAGCTCAAATGCACCCAAATGCATGAAGTAAAAATGTTAGGGTAGATGCTGGGTAGGTAAAAGCAGTTTTCACAAGGCATGAAAAGCATAAGGTTGGTAATTTCATATCATTAATATCCATCAAAATCCCCTTTTCTTTGCTAAAACCTCTAATGGCACTCTTAAAGGGCATTTCCCCTTGTAAAAATACCCCTTCCCCTTCATTTTATCCCTTTCCCCTTACTTCACTCTTTTTCCCTTCCTAAATACCTCTTTCCCTAGTTAAAAAAGAACATATTTCCTTTGGAAAAGTAAAAAATCCCTTTACTAATTTCCCTTTTTTCAAAATACCCCCTAAAATACACTTATCCTAAGTCTAAAGGTTAAATGATATGTCGGGATATTGAAAAAATCATTCCCGATATCAATTTAAACACTAGTTCTTAGTGTATTTTACATTCCCACGTCATATTTCACTTAATCCCAATTTAATACATATAGTTAAACTCATTCCCGCTTATATGTATTAACCCACATTATTATATTAACTCTCGATCCCATATAACAGATAGTTTATTATAAACCCTGCGTATTATAAAGTCCTGAACCTGTATATATAACCCTTTTCATATATCATATAACCCATCACATCAACTATCCCTGGGTCCTGCCTATCAAATCCCCGATGGATCCCTCTTATTTGCCCATATGTCCGATCATCATTCCCCAGATCCAGTGGCCAATATCCTTTATCACATCTCCGATCGCCCAAACTTTAACACCACCGAGACCTTGCAAAATAGGTTGTTTTCACATCCCCGCTCCATGCTATGTGGAAACTTTTCATTCCATCGCATCCCTCCAACGAATACCGCTTACCAGCTTTTGCCGATGCGAAAACCGCCAAATGATATTCCTGCCCGTTATTAATACCACCTTTCATTTGAATTTGACTCGGCACATTAAAGCTTAACCATTGATTGGTTAAATAGCATAAAGTCGCCCTTTCAAGCCTTTTTCACCATTTCTGTTATAGTTTGCGCAAAGACAGCTCTGCCACCCTATTCTCAAGCCACAAAGCTCTATTGACCTGTTTCAAAAATATTTTAACCAAAATTCAAGGCCTTTTAACACCAGAAACATTGCAGAACCGATTTGAAGCAATATAAAGACTCAGAAAGCACTGCGCTACCCCAGAGAACCTTTCTGCATACCAAAGCTTCGTTTTTCTAGGTATTTTTGAAATACCAAACCCTGTTCTTAATCAAGAAAGTAACCAGTTAATCAATTGAACCAGTTTAGGAACTTTGCAGACCATAGAAAGCAACTGTTGCTTCCCAAACCTTTTCTGCAGAACCTAGTCATCTTTCACAGTATTCCCAAGGGCCTAAGCTTATTTCTTGATCACAGAGTAATTAATTGAATAAAACTAAATAAATATGGCTTCCCAAGGTATTGTAACAATCAATCCCCTACAACCTCCAGTTGTTGGTGTGGAACATACCCCCCTTGCAACATAGTGTTGAAGTGTCTTCATCAAGTAAACCAACAGAAAAAGAGCATGTTATTATGCAGAAGTACAAGGAAATCAAACTCAGAAATGAGGCACTAAAAGTAGATACTTATGCCCAATAGTGGAAACAAACACAAAGTGACCAAAGTTACTTTCACATTTGACTACAAGACCAGGAAGATGCAGATGACTTTCTTACAGCCCACAGTGAAGCATCCTAAGTCATCAACAGATTATAAAAAGACATCATATGAAGTTCAAGCCAAATTTCTTCACCCTATAGACCAGATAGAATTTCATAAGCAAGTTGGTGAAATGTTGTATTCTAACATGACTAATAAAGCCATAGAAAACATCAGAGGTCAGCTAAAGCTAGATCTCTGGAAGGTTTGGTTATTGAAGTAGGATATGATCCAAAAAATGTCGAAGTTGCAGAAGAACTCAAAGAAAAAGAATGCAGACATTGCTACATTAAAGAAACAACTCAAATTGCCTCCTACTAAACATCCACATGCCAAAGAAGTATTACAGGATGCAAGCCAAAAAGATGAGATGATGAACCTCATTCATCAGTTAACTGTCCAATTGAAATAAATGGAAAATGAGATGGATAAGTTAGTGCAGGAGAAAAAGGCCAGTAGGAAAGTAGTCCCTGTCACTGTTATTCCTACAGTCACTACAACAGTTCCGTCTACTTTAGCAGATTCATTGGCCCCATCAGTTCCAGTAGTTACAACACTTCCCATTACATCAGTAACTACTTCAGCTACATAGTCATCTACAACAACAACACAACCTAGTGATGAAGCATGTAAACTAGTTAAAGCAATGCAAGAAATGTCCATCCAGAATAATGAAATAAATAGAATTAAAGAACAACTAAAAAGTCTAGAGGATGAAAAGAAACTAGTTCAGAGCATGCACAAGAATGAAGTACAAAAGACAAACAGATTGAATGAAAAATTGCAGAAATTAGAGAAAGAATTGACATTGAAAGAACCACTTGCCCATGCAAAACAACAGCTGTGGGCCAATATCATTGAATCTGTCAATGATATTTGGCTATCCATTCAAGTTATTTATGAGCAGAAAGATCTTATCAAGGCAGCAAATGAAGCCATTCAGAAATTTAAGGAAGAACTTGGTAAGAAGCAGAAGAGTTCAAGAATAAGAAGAAATTGGAAGAAATTGACATTAGTGATAGAACTGAAACAATTCTTGAGGTAAGAAAGGTGATTTCTAAAGGAACTTAATGGTACAACTGGAAGACAAATGTCAGAACATGGAGATGGCCATAACCAGATTCATGGTTAAATTTGATTTTTTGAGGCAGAAAGGCCTACTAACCTACTAAATCCATTGGTTATCAATGACATGTTAATGAAACAAGAAGATTATGATAAGAAAATCAGAGAAGTGGCAAAAGAACAAGCCAACAATTCATACATGCAAGGAATTCCAACAGGAACAATACTCTATAAGAGTTTTGAGAACCTCTTTTACCTACAACATGAGGTAAAACATCTCTTCATTAACAAGCCTACATTTGAAAAATATACAGAGGCTGATGAAATCTTCAGAGGAATGGTAAGATCAAATTACCAGAATCATAGGATTGGGAGAAGTTGACTGATCCACTGTGACAGGGAAAAGTTAAAAGGTAAAAGAGAAGTTGAAGGTAAAACAGAGTAGTCAAAAGGTTAATGTAAAACACAACAGTTAAAGAGTATCATTTAAAGTTAAAGAGTATTAGATGAAAGTCAGATGGTTAAAGTTAAAACAGAGATAAATTAGTGAAAAAACAACCTAGCGTAAAGGACACTCAACAACCTCAAAGACAACCTTCGTTGAGCAACAACAAAAGAGAGAAAGCAACAAAAATATCACAAGCAAACAACAAATCCAAATAAAGAAGGACAACTAGCAATTAGTCTCCTAGGTGTCTCTATCTTCTTGCATGAAGATATTTTGTATTCTTTGAATAATTCCTAAGTCAATTTAGGATATTTTGTATTAGTTTTTTGTATAAATACTTCACAATTCGAAGTATTGTGGGTGGATTGTGGATTGCTAAACATTTCTATAGTTGCATTGATCTGAATCAGAGGGTTCATTGTACCATTTTCAAGTCAGCAGACTGGATTGAGCAATAAAGACATTATATTACAGGATTCGTGTGTTGAGCCACTTCAGTGAATTACTTTCAATTGTTCTTTGTTATTTTCTGAAGCTTTTCACATACTTGCATGTTTTCTAAATCTAAATGTATAACATGAATATTATTTCAAAATTTGTTTAAAAACACTCTGTCTTGAACTGTTATTTTATTTACATGTTTTCTACTGATATCCAGATTAGGGAATTCTTCATTGCTCCCTAGTTTCAATTGACCTGTGTCATTTCCTTCATTATTCGGATCTGAGAATCTTTAGTTGCTCTCTCATCCCGATTGAAACCATTTCATCATCCAACCTAAAGATCTGAATCAACTCAACTGCCTTGCCTTGTGAACACTTCCCTTTAGAATTTGATTCTGCTCTGTTGCTTGACACATTGAATCCATTAGCCCAATGGAAAACATACTTGCATCTATCCATCTGAATTAGTGATTCCACCACCAAACCAAACCAAAATAAAAAACCCAATCAATCTTACATAACTAGCCTAAAATCAAATAAAAACAACAAAGATAAATTATAAAGAGAGAGTCCTCTCTGAGCATTAGGAAGGTTAGATCTTAAAGCTTAAAAGTAGGTTTGTGGTTACCTCTAATATTCTTTAAAACAAAAGACTAACAACCCTAAGAATTATTGGAGTGATAACAAATAGATCACCAATTATTGTTCTTTATAACCCATTACATACATAAGGATGTGTTGACCACTCTGTGTCAACGACCCCATAGCAGTACACCCCCATTTTTGCAAATGAGATTTATCATGTTTAAGGTGTTCACGCCATTCATATTTCATCATCAATCAACAATTTTGTAAAATATGTAAACCCATTCTACATGTTTATAATGTAAATGATCTTAGTAAGACCATCATATATGTAACAACTTAGGTAAGCCTAGTATTTTGGTGACGATTTCTATCCTAAAAGGTTTTTCGTCTCACTGATTCATTTTTGTTTCTTGACACAAGTGATCGACCGAATTTTCGTTTCCAACCTCACGCCAAAGCTAGGGTGTATTTTGTTGTCAAGATACTAAATAAGTCCTAGTGTTTTCTATCTAGTCTTTGTAAAAGTAATTTGGGAATAATCCTAGCTAATTGGCTAGATTATTTTATTATAGATTACTTGGTCTGCTAGATCATATTTTGAGTCGCAAAATTAGGTAGATATTTGAGGGGTCTATTACGAATGAGTTTTCCCCCTTCATGTGTCAAATTGTAATATCTTGTGTAAAATATTTTAGTGCATGCTCCCTCATAGTTAGACACCATGGTTAAAGTATTAGAGGGTTAGAAAAATAATTAATCCCCTCATGAGTCAATTAATTAAATTTTTGGCAAAATTAAATTAAAATTATAAGCCAAAAAATTAATTAATTTGAGGTTCTATGAAAAATTAATTCTCCAAATTAAAAAATTCGTTAGTTTTAGAAATTTTAATTTTTGGAGGTCCCCTGCTAAGGGAATATTGAAAATTTCAAGGGATTTTGGACCCTTTGTCATTGGTAGTTAAGTCAGTCAATTTTTTGAAGTAATTAACTCAAAATATTATTTTTGAGTTAATTAAAAATGAATTAAATGAAAAATTTTAAATTCCTCAAAAAATAAGTAATTTTGGCGGACGAGTTTAAAAGATAGTTAAAATATTTTCGACGATCAAGATTACTTTGACAGGGATCAAGCCAAATAGCTGTTGGAGAATAAATCTATAAATTAGAGGTCTCTGACCACCATTTTTCATCTGATCATTGAATTGTGCACTTGCTTTGAAAAGTTCTTGTAACTTTTGTTGAGTAATAAAACACAAAGACTTTGGGGTTTCACATTGTGGTGTTCCTTTTTCAGACTTATGTGGTAATATTGCTTCTAAAACTCTGCTGTTTTTATTTGCATTTGTAGGTTAATAACGTTTGAGGATTGATTTGTGCACAGGTATCTTGCGCAGATTTTTGAGTTTTTTAAATATCATTTTGATTTAATAGAAGTATCAGGTATCTATATTTCTTAATGATCTTATGGTTATTTTTGAATCTCTAGTAATTTAAAATTTAGATATGAGTGTGCAAAGTTTACTATCCAGGATTTTGAAGTTTCGAGAAATCCTCAGCTGGATCAACTGACTCTTAGATTGCAAAGTTTTAACAACCCATTTTTTCTTAATTTCTAAAAGTAATCTTACAAAATATTTTATATGTGGGGTTTTTTTAAGCTTGGGCCTATTTAAATTTCCAATTTATTTATTTTAAATTGTGCAAAATGGTTTAAATCTGGCTAATAGAGGGCTTTGATCTGCTAGTTCTGTAGAATTATATTGTAGATTTGTAAGTATTATTAATTTTTTTTAACTCACTAGGGTTTAGGGTTTCATATTTTTGTACATGTGTTGGGTTTCTGGGTCTTTCTTGTTTATGGTTTTGTGTAGGTGATTTTATAAGGTTTTAAGAGAATTTTTTTTCGATCTAAGCCATATTTAGGACTTGGAGGATAAGATTTCGTCTCAAGATCAAATTACTTGCAGATTTGAGCAAGAAATAGGCCTCGAAAGGGAGGATCTTGCCTCAAAGTTTAAATTTTTGCAGGAGCATTCATTTTAAACAAATATTAAAATATGTGTTTTCTGGTTAAAATTAAGCTGCTGGGCGAAAGGAAAAAATCGAAATTTTATGCACCAGTGTGCCTGCAATTTTTTTTTTGTTGCTGATCCCTCGTCTGCTGCTCGTTCGTTTTTATCCTCTGCGTTTTTGTGGGTTTCCCTCATTTTTCGCCCCTTCTCCTTGCATTTTCGTGTCCTCTCTGCATTTCCAAATTCTTATTTTCGCTACATTCTCCATTATCCTCGACCTCAACCATCTCTTTCTGCATTTTTCTTGCATTCTCCTTAACCTTTGTGCTCTCACTCAAACCCTTTGCTCCTCATTTATGTGCTGCTTATCCCTACCCTATCCTTCACGCAGTGCCTTCTTCACGCTGCCCTTTGCTACTCTCAAGCTGCTACAACAACTTCCCTCTGCATGCCCTCCTTCACACTGTCCCCTTCTCCCTTCCTCCCGTTGCTGCCTTTTCTCCTCCGCCGCTGGTTTCTACCCTCACATTCTCCCTTGCTGATAGCTTCTTCACGCTGCTCCTTATACCTACGCACAACAAATAACAAAAAAACATTAACACATTCTTTATATTTTTTAAAGTTTAGTTTATTTTTAAATAAATAAATTTTCATTTTTAATTTAAGTTTGGGTTTAGATTTTAACATTTAAAATTTTTTAAATAAAGTTTTGGTTTTGTTTAATAACATTTCATTTTATTTAATGTGTATAAGGTTCTTTTCTTTTTATTTATTTAGCTTTTGTAAAGTTTAGTTTAGTTTCAAACATTTCATTTTCTTAGTTTGGTTTTAGATTTAATTGGTTTACGTTTCACTTTTCAATTTTTTTTTTAATTATATAAAGTTAAGTAAATTTTAAAATTTAAAATTTTATTTAATTTTTGTTAAGTGTAGGTTTGGGACAACATTAACGCATTTTTTAAAGTTTAGTTTAGTGAATAGTTAGTTTGGGATTAGATTTAATTTATTTAACATAACTTTTTATTGTTTTAATTTGCCTAACTTTTATAAGGTTTTAGTTTGACATTTAAATTTAAATTTAAATTTTGGTTTTGCATTTATAATAACATTGAGTTTTTATTTAACTTACATTAAGTTTTGGCTGCAGTTTCTATCGTTAGCGGAGAGACAGAGTGTGCGGGCTGTGAGGATGCAACAGCTTGGGTTTGCTTTTGCTTCGAGCCTGGACAAGATTGATGGCAGGATTTCGTCTTCCATGCAATGATAGCGCGGGTGCTGGTTTATGTTCGACGCCTGGGGGTTAAGGCCTGAAATAAGGTAGAAATCCCTCACATATGGGTCTCTGTGTGAGTCTGAGTCAGTTAGTCAGTCTGGGTAGGGATTCTGGGATGGAACGTGTGGCGTTCATGAATCATATAGCTGGAACCCATGGTGGACAATTTGTTGTAGCTTTTGGTGGCTATTGCTGAATCATAAAGCTGGTACCCAAAGAGAACAATTGTTGTGGCTTTTGGTGGCTATTGCTGAATCATATATAGCTGGAACCCAACGAGGACAATTGTTTCACTGCTTTTGGTGGCTATTGCTGATTCATAAAGCTGGAACCCAATGAGGACAATTTGTTGTGGCCTTTGGTGGCTATTGTTGAATCATGAGTGCTGCAGTTTCTATCGTTAGCGGAGAGACAGAGTGTGCGGGCTGTGAGGATGTGAGTTGTGAGGCGACTGAGCTGGTAGGCGTTAGGGGGATGTGATTGAGCTTGGAGATGTCTATGGTTTGTGAGCGGCTGTGTGAGTGTTATGAGGTGACTGAGAGGAGGATGTGAGGTTGAGTGAGAAGACCGTAAGGCGCATGTTGTGGACCAGCTGCGAGGGATGCTCTTCACACAGGGTCTGCTTTCGCTTCGAGACTGGATGATGGCAGGATTTTGTCTTCCGAGCATTGATAGTGCGGCTGCTGGTTTCGCTTCCTAATATCTTTTGATGGATGTGTGGTGGCTCACGGCATGAAGATGTTCGTGACATCTTTTAAGCATTTTCATTGGGTAGTATTTTTGGTGCAATTCTGTCGCTGGAATTTCCGAAGCTGATGATGGGCTCTCCTAGGATGTCTACGCTGTTGTAGCTGCCAATTCTGTGAGCTACCTGGTTTTTCCGATTAGCCGTTTCTTTTTCCGATTAATTTTGAATTGGTTTCCACGACATTGTTTCATTTATTGGCCCTGTCCTGGAAGGTTTACACATTTATTTGTATGCATCGTGTAATGTGGACCTATTTATGATTTTGGGTAGATGTCTGTTTCTATGGATCTTTACGCCCATCAGGATCTCGAGTTGGGTGTCTTTATTATAGTGATGTGGTATGTAGCCGTTATTTTTCGGTGATCCTCCATATCTAATCTGCTTGCCGGTCGATTTTCTGGATTTTTATGTACTTGCTTTGGGTATCTGGATCATAGCTTTTCGGCCTCATATGGATTGTTTTTATAGCTGGTCTTTTCCCGATTTCAATCTTTATTTTCCTCTGCAGCTGTCTGACATCCTGTTGTCAGAGCACATGATCTATGTGATGGTTGTCGTTTATCCGAAGCGTCCTGATTTCATGAAGGTCCTTGATAAGAAAATGGTGATGGGTGGCTGGCGTCTGGTATTGATTACTGTGATTTTGATGGGGGTCCTTTACTCTCTTTTCATGTGGATGCTATATGGGGTCTTGCATTTCAACTGATTCCATTTTTGATCGAGCTGGGGAGCCGGATCTCCCCCAATCATGGGGATCAGAAATTCATCGTTATCGGGCGCCATTTTGTTTTCAGGACAATCTTTCTTTCATCAAGCGAGCCTGTTTTATCTTTTTTTGGAGTGCAGGGTTTTTGGTTTTGTCCAGGGCTGGTTTTCTTCTACAAGCGAGCCTGACAATATTCATCAAGCGAGCTGGAATTCCATATGTCAAGCGAGCATGATGATTTACAAGCGAGCCAGTTCTATAATACAAGGGTTGCGCACAGCAAGTGAGATATCGAAGTCGCTCAATGTTTTCAAGTGAGCTTGATTTGGTGTTTGCACAAGCGAGCCTGCCTCTTGTCAGTCATGGAAGACACTATGGAACACACCTTTTTGTTAGCCTTCTTTCTATGCAGTTATCTTTTATTTCCTCATTGTCATGAATACGATGCTTCTGTATTTTCTTTGAATGTCTTTTCAATGTATACATGGATGATCTCATGGGTCTGTTTATACTACCCGTAATATTGTTGGCCATGAACATCGAATTACTTCTCTTCAGAAGTGTATTCTGGATGTATTTGGGAATATGGAGTTTTCTCGCTATTTTTATATAATAGTTTGAGAATGTATTGATGATCATGTACTGTCATATATTTCTTTTAATATATACAACGTTTTTTTCTTCTGAAAAAAAAACTTACATTAAGTTTTAGTTTAGTATTTTAATTTTACTTTTTATCATTTGTAATTACATTTCATTTTTATTTTATTTGTATAAAGTTTAGATTTTCATTTTCTGATTTAGGTTTTAAATTAATTTTTTAATATTTGCAAAAAATAAACTTTAAAAAACAAAGAGGGTTTTAATTATTTAGGTTTTAGCTTTTCAATAACCAAAAAATATTTTGTTTTCTTTAGCTTTTGTGAAAAACTTCAAAAGAATTTTAAATTTTCAAAATTTTGGTTGTCCCATAAATATTTATTTCCAAGATTGCTTTTGAGGATCATCATTGAAGTGTAAAGGGCTTAAACATCAGGGAAATTTTTCTTAGTGAAAGAGAAATTTAATTTTTAAACATCTCTAAATTTTGACTATAGAGAATTTCTTAAAATTTTCAGTACTGGAATGTTTCAGAATATCATATGAATTTGGAAGTTCTAAGCATTTTTCCTTGCTCTTTCATAGTATCATTTTTTCAGAATTTAAAGTGCTTAAGTTGTGCATTGGGTTTTGAGTTATTTTGTGCTTAATATCTATTAAGATCATTCGTCTATTATTTTCACTACAACTGTGGTTTAAATTTACTTGAATTAACATTGCATGATAAACATTGAGAATTTTTTTTCAAGTAGTCACATGTTTCTTATTTCCTGAATTGAATGTCTCTAATGCATTATCTTGAAGGTGATATTAAAGAGTTGTGAATATATTTTTTGTTCTCTTTGAGCTATAATTGCATTGGAATAATAAGCTTGTGATTTGATTTAGAATTATATTGTGATTTTTTTATACATTGTCGAAAAGCTTATCTTTCAGTTTTGTGAAGTGAATATCTATTTGAGTAACTAAAAGATTGTGGTGTACATATCATAGATAACTATGACATAAGCGTTTTTGTCCTTGAATCTAGCTTCATCTCTCTCCTTTCTCTAATCATCTCGTGCATTTGCATTTTAAGCTAGACCTACATTATTAAAATTTACTTCCAGGCATATGCTTGGTCGATAAAGAGATAGGTACTAATCTGTCCTTACTTGAGAAGCCTGGTTCTAGTAGCACTTAAAACGGTGACCTTATAGTCATCAGAGCCACAACTCTCTGCAGCGTCGGAGGCACCGAGTATGTTAGGTTTTCAGGAGTGGTATCGTTAATCACACCCTAGTGTGCTTCACCTTAACGTCTCTCTATTACTTCCTACGGAATCAGAATCAACATAGTAAGGGTTGAAGGGTTTGAAATTAGACATGCATTTCACTAAAATTAACGAAGACTCCTTGCATCCCACATTAGTCTTAGGATCTGCATTTCATATAGGATAGTTTTTCATTCTAGAAGCAATTGTCTATCAATTACTTGGTCTTAATTTCATAACGAGATAGTTGACTCCATAAGGCACTGATATCAAACATTTAATCTAATCAAACCTGTTAAATCTCGTTAGATCTAAAACAAGTACTTGGTCGCTTGACTGTGTCTCCTAAATTGGTTGGTTTCCAACTAGTTCTCTCTCATTCCATTTCCATAGGGTCTACCTTCCTTAGTCTGCTATAGGGAGGCAACTTAAATGGAGAGATTGAGGATCGGGGTGACAACCCCCAATCTGAGCCATTGTCGCGGTGCCTAGACATTCCGTGCAACAACAATTTTGGCGTCGTTGCCGAGGACCAATTTATTGGACTTTGGCTTTACGACATTCATCTCTTTCATTATCTTTATCTTTCATCTCAGGTGTTTGAGTTAGATTTCTGTCCAGGTAGCAACTACATTTCCTTCATCTTCTACAGGAGTTTGTACTAGAAGACATCCAAGTAGCTTGGTTAATCCCACTCCAGATCCTGAAAAGGTTCTTAGAGCCCGATTACACAAGCTTTCTTCAAGTACACTTCTTGTTAATCTCGGCTAGGGAGATCTCTCTGATATCCATTCACTCTTCCTTGATCATGTTTAGCAAGATATCATGGATATATATGCCTCGTGTAACTTTGCTAACATTCAGGGTCATCCCAATAATTTCCCTCAAGATGGTATGGATAAGTTACCATATTTTTAGGGAAATAACATGGCCAGTGTCAAAGCTCACCTAAGTGCATTTACTAGTTGGTGCAATAAATGTGCTAGAACTAACAATTTTGAGGATGTAAAGATGAGCCTTTTTATTCTTACCTTGGAGCAAGATGCTTTAGAATGGTTTATTGAAAAGCCTAATAATTCATTCGATTCTTTTGAATCAATTCTGAATGAGTTTAAAGATAAGTTTGGAGATAAAAGGTAAGATATGCATTTGGTTAAGATCATGAGTACCATAAAAAGGAAAGAAAATGAAACGATTGAATAATTTAACAAGAGATTTAATGGTATTCTTAGGGAAATATCTCAAGATCATAAACCTCTTGATAAATCTCTTCTGGATTTTTACGTTGATGCTTTGAATCCTGATACCTCATATGAGTTAAGACTGTTGATTATAAGGCTTGCCAAGTTTTAGCAGAAGAGCTTGAAAATGATAAAAGGGCATCAAAGAAGTTTGAAATTCCTAGTTTTGATAGGGTTGCGACTAAATTAAAATATCCTAAAGGAAAAGAAATCAACGAATCTGATGATGACCCTATGCAAAAATTACTGCAAAATCTTGAAAGCATGGAGCTTAACCAAGCGAAATTAATCTCTAACCATGCTAAGGAAATAAGCACTTTGTAGTCTAGGTTGGTCCAAATGGAAAGAGCTCAAGCGCAAAATTCCCAACCTAGGAATCATAATAATAATCGAAGTAATAATACTTAGCAGAAAAAGGTCAATCTAGTGAGCAGAGACCTCCTAATCCTCTTGAATATACTAATCTGGTCGATAAAGTTCTGCCTTATTGTAGAGCTTGTGATGCTCTTCATGAGAAGGTTACTTGTCCCATTGTTAAGAGAATTATGAATAGTGGAATGTTTGAGGCAAGTAATCAGATAAATGTTGTTGGTAAAGAATTTTATTTGTTTATAGAAGATTGGATGGAAGTGAAGGAAAATAGTCAAGATGTTAAGCCTTTCACATCTTTTCATAGTATTAATAGTTGTGGGCATGAAAATGATTTGATGGTGAAACTATTTGGTGAAAGGCCTTCTCCAGATCAAGTGTTGGAAATTGCGAGGGAAAAGGGGTTAAATTATCAAATAAGGGATAAAGATCAAGGTAATAATCAAATTCCCTCTCGAATTTTTAACCCTAGTCCTGGTTTGAATAATGATTTGGGAGGATGGTTGAATAATTCAAAGATCTTGGTGCCTGTCAATGAGATATTGAAGCTTCCCACTCAGAGGGCTAAGTTATTAGATTCCATCGGAGTGTCGCATGTTAATATTGCCCAAGATAAAGCTCCTGAAGTTTCCTATCACGGTGCCCCTGTATATCTGCAGAGTTTGGAATCAAATAACAAGGATCACGAACCTTTTTTTTTTCTTTTTTTTCGAGGGAAAAAGTCATAATTTTATTAATGAAAATAAAATTACATGTTGCATCCACTGATAATTTTCCAACAACCAGTCGGAACTGGTGTTCAAAAGTCATACAAAGAGTTTATAAAAATACAATGGGAGAGAAAATCAAGTTTTTCTCCCTTTTTTCTTTTTGACCTTACGCCATTCACTCTTTGATGGCATAGAGGAGACAAGGGAAAGATGGTTTTATTTTAAGCGTGTCCCTTTATCCTTGTCTGAGTTTGAAGTATCTGATAAATGAGGCCTCGTAATCCCTCCGTTTTCCATATCCATTTGCTCCTTTGCAGGCCTTTTCGGGCCTTTTGTAAGTCAAAGGGATCATGTGCTTCATTCCCTTGTACTTCTGGTTATGTCACTGGATGTTCATTCTCATTGGGGGTGGGTTCTTCCACTTCTTCTTCTACATCCTCCTTTGGATCGCATGGAGTAAATTGCCATCCTTTGGGTGCTTTTCCATTTTTTTTTTCTTCATGTTTTTTCTTTTTGCATCTGGGCATTTATTTTGAAAATGCCCGGTCTGCCTGCAAATTCTGCATCTGAATGCAGTGTTTTCATAATCCAAATGTTGTGTCCAGTTTTGCTGTTTATATAACAAATGTATACGTTCCGATAATCCTTTGCTGAGATCAACTTCCACACAGATTCGTGCGAATGTATAGATCCAGTCTTCCAAGCGTTGTGTATTTGTTTTGATATATCTCCCAATGGTATTTACAATGGCTATTAGCATGCATTCATTCCATAAATGCATGGGGAGGTTGTGTAATCAGACCCACACTGGCAATTTCGAAACAATCATAGTATTTGCATCAAAATCTGGGAACCATGGTGTAATGAAGGGTCTCGTTGAACCCCAGAACCATGGTCCCTCTCGGAGTATCATGTCTCTGGATTCTGAGGTTGAAAATTTGACGATAAAGAATCTCCTTTGGAGTAGAGATGGATTTCGCAGTCTATAGTCCATGTTGTGAAAATCCAGTGGAAAAGCTCCATGGTTTGGACCAGAAACAATTGAAACAACATATGATAGCTTGAGCTTCATATGTTGTGCAATTTTCATCTATCTCTGGTATGTCTATGGCCAGTTCTTGTGTTTGGTTCAGTTGCTCTACTATATATGGGCTCGGTGGACTTCCCGCTGGTTCTGTAGGTGCATTTTCTTTGTTTTTCCCCTTCAGTATGTTCTTGTAGGAGGAAAATCCTTTGGTTTGTCCCTGTTTTGAGTTGCTTCTACCCTTGGGTCCCCCTGGGCCTTTGGATCTGCCCTATTCCACATCTCCTCCTCTCAGCCTCAAGTTGAGTATTATTGTGGAGTCTGTGCATATGTGGTAATCCTTGATGAACCTGAAATCTGTAAAATTTTGCCTCCACAAATAAGAGATTGCAGGTGTATAGAATATCTTATCGAATAACAAATGCTCTGTTTCGGGGTGTGAACCTTCTCAATGCCGGATACCCATAGTATTATGTTTTTCCCTGCAAGGGTTCTAATAAAAACTTGAAAACAACTTGTTGTTACCCGTTGTTTGCTGTCCCGAGCCCTTTTGTCGTCATGCCTCTGTGCAGTTGTGATATGTTTGGGTCTGTATCTCTCGAAAGAGGGCCGGTCGATTCCTCCAAGTGTCAGGGCATCTGCAACTGTGGGGGTGGGGGGGGGGGGTGTTGAAAGGTGTATGGATGAGGAAATGACAAGTCGTATACATCAACTATCGAAAATGTATGCCGGGAAGTGGCCAAACGAACCCGCATCACATATGCAGTTTGTAAAAGGAAGCAATTGCCCAGATATGTGTGAGTAGAAGGTGTCGACCTAGCCAAGAAAGGAATATGATTGACTGTCCAACGTACCATCGACGAACGTCCTTGGATGACCACCACCTTCCTTTTTTCCCTGCAAAACGTTTCCGACTGCCTCCAAATTTGGTGAAAGAGGTATTCTGCTCCGATTCTGCATGCTTTTACAGGTTTAATGTCAATGAGTGCAAGAGCATATCCTAGTCCCTGGCTTCTGTTGGTCAAGGAATGGTATGAGGCCACCATTCGGGGCACCCATCAATGATAACTGGTGTTCTCCAACGATGTTTTGCCCACCATCAACAGCGAGCTATTAGGTCCATGGACCCTCAAACCAGGGTGGATCCCCTGTCCCTCAAAAAGCCTGTGTGATGCAGAGACAACGTAATCATGGAACCCTAATCCAATAAACCTATCTTCATTTCGCTCAATCTCACCATTTTTTATTACTTTGGTTGTTAATGGCTATAAATTGAATAATTTTTTGTTGGATTCTGGTGCTTCAACTTCTGTCATGACTAAGAGGGTCATGGAACAACTCAATTTGAGAGTTTCTAGACCACACTACAACATATGTGCCATGGATTCTAAGAAAATTGAAGTTCATGGGTTAATCAAGGATTTACAAGTTCATTTATCTATTTACCCTGACATAATGATTGTTATGGACATAGTTGTAGTTGATGTCCCAGATGCTTGGGGTATGCTGTTATCAAGAAAATGGGCCTCTGATCTATGGGGGAGTATTCAGATGAATTGGTCTTATGCTATGATTCCTTCTCCTAGAGGTGAGGGATTTGTGAGACTCAACAGAGAGCTTGAAAGAAGATTCCATGTGGAAGATCCTAAGAGTCCTTATAATGAAATAATTAAAGAACAATCGAACATAGGGAATTATGCTATCATGTCTAACTTCATAGTTCCTTTAGATGATGAGGTTGATAAAAAGTTTGAGGATCTAAAGGATAGAGTATGGTACACGCATTTTGATGGTGCATCATCTAGGCATGGTAAAGGTGCTAGAATTTTATTAAAGTCTCCCGTTGGTCATACTTTCAAATTTGATTATAGATTGGGATTCGAAGCAAAACAATGTAGTTGAGTATGAAACCTTTTTGTTAGGACTCTAGCCCAAAAAGTATCAAAAAACATGAAAAAACACCCCAAAAACAAAAAGTGTGTCTTCCAGAACACACTTGGTTTTTTTTGAGGTCAAATTTCAACATTTTATAAAATTATGCTAAAAACAAAATTGTTTGTTGAAAAAAGGATTGAAAAAACACCCTCAAAACAAAACCAGTTGATGCTGGAATAACAAAACAAAAAAAATTGTGTCATAATTTTGACACTTGTAACAATGGAATTAAAGACAACATATTAGGACATTTTTTAAAATCATAAATTTCTAACATTTTTGATAGATGATGTTAAAGATAAACAAATACATGTCTGAAGGGCTTATCATTTTGAACAATTTTCATCCATGTTGTTAAACATAAAATATCTTGACTTTAAACAACCCCAAAATTGTAATTATTGTCAACCATAACCTTAAAGATAAAATTTGGTAGCGCATAAAAACCTTAATGACAAGTTGTAAATCTAAAGTTTTTCAATATTAAGTGTTCAACATACTTGAACAACGAAATTATGGAGAAATTATAAGACTTAACAATTTAAAAAAATGATCAAGTAAATGAAAAAATTATCATTGAACAGAAACAAGTAAGAGTAATTTTAATTTTAAAGAATAAAAACTTATCTTTTTTCAAATCTTAGCATAAGACAAATTTAAATATAATTTCAACCACAACCTAAAAATCAAGCATCAAAACAAAGTGTTCTGTTTCAATGACGCATATAATTATTAAAACTTTTAAAAGTATCTTATACCAAATGGTAACAATACATAATATCATGGTAATATCACTGCATAATCTAAAAATTCAACATTAGTTTCTATTTTCTATCTTACTTATAATTAAAATATCAACATTGGTACATTGAATATAACATAAATTATTTTTGTAATTCATTGTTGCATTGTCGATATTCTAAAGAGATGAATTATTCATAATTAAAACATATAATCCAACAAACATAGAAATGTCTCATAACTTCATGAAAAATGAGATGGAAGTCAAAAATTTTATTTCAAGTTACCATGCAAACATCAATTACATAAAAGTGTCTTAGATAGTTATTCAAAATCAGCCATAGGTTCTGGCACACCATCATAATCTACATCTTCGGATGAATGGCTCGATGCAGATGAAGATGATCCATATTCTTCTCTTTCATCAACTAGTGCTCCATCTGAGTCAACATGCATGCCCACCATTTCAGAGTTCAAAAGTCTTGTATATCTACGTCTACATTCTGCAGAGTCCCATTTCAACAGTAATTGTTCTGGTAGCAATTTCTTCAAAATATTTATGGTCTGCAACCGAAGAGTTCCTCTCTTTGTCAAATTGAAGTCATACACAAGTATGTCAACATCCTCCAATTTTAAGACATCTGTGCGGTGACGATTTATATTTGCGCCCTTTCTTTTTCTCTTTCTGCCAGTTCTTTTTTCCACTACCATCTCTAGCTTGTACACACCATTGAAAGGGTGGGTACTTGTGGCATACCAATGTACATCAACAACTGTAATCTCTTCATTTTCATTAATGACCTTTATAACCTTGGCAATCCAGAATGGATAGCCAAGTGGATCTTCATCTGCTAACACTGCTATCATGCAACCCTCCTTAAGATCCTGCACAGAACCCCTGTAAAGGTCTTCCATGGCTTCGCGTTGTACACGTGATCTTCTAGAACCAATATAGATTTCTCTTTCCTCTACTTGTGGGGAATTAATAATAGCTTGAGGCTGTTGTTGTTCAACATTGTGTGTTTCCTGATGTTCATGTTCATTTGGCATATTTTGTGGCAAAAAAAAAGGAGTCTTCAAAAGCGTATCCCCATTTATTGATCTTGAAATCATATCACTTTGATTACTAAAAAAAGACTCCCACCAAACTGAATCAGCAACATCGAAGTACTCATATGTATCTCTAATACATCTTTTAATTTCCTCTAGACATTCAGAATAATTTATGTCTCTCTTATGCCTTCGTGCATTATGGAGTTCGGAAACTGACTGTAATAACAATATCTTTGATGAAAACATTGGACGCTCTGGAATGAACTTCAAAAATGCTAAACCTGATGATGGTCCCCATTCTTTAATAGTTGAATACTTCTTGCCCCATATAAGTGTTATCCCATCAATTTTTTTGATACGAAATTGATGCTAGAAGCTAATGTTGTTAAGTTGTTCAATGCATTTCTCCTCACCATGCGATCCAAAAATAAACCTTCGCATGTCAATAGTTTCTTCCAACACATGAAAAACAGGCTCTGGAATGTACGATTTCTTAATACATTCAATTAATGATGGCAGGCTCCCAACACCTTTCCTCCTCAATGTTACTGAAAAACGACTAAACATTTGATCAATATGATCATGAATATGCCCAACAAGAAGGAAACCAACCTTTATCTTTTTAAAAATCCCCAATTCAACGAGCATGTTTAGATACCCAAAAAGAACTTGATTTTTGTTCTCACGACTTGTGTTGTCTAATTGTAAATACAAAAATTTAGGAAGAATCTCGGACCAATGAGTAACCACATCATGGATTATAGTTATGGTTAGATTTGCATCATTGTGAATATTTGGAGTTGTGAAGAAAACTCTTGGAAACATCTTCTCATTAAATACCATACAACCAACCAAGTGAAACTGAATGAAATTTTCCTCTTGTAATTTTTTTGGCGTGCGGACAAAATGTGGAAGAAGTGTTTTCTTTTGGTCCATACCATCAATTATCAATCCCAGATATTTATTTGGATGATCATAACACTTCTTTCGATGTTTATACAACTTTTGCCTTTCACTTGTTTGCTAATTGCGATGGTCTTGAAGTTCTTTGACAATGGAATCTGTACATAAAATAAAAGAAACATATGAATAAATATATTTTCATAGTTGATAAGTATCAAATTTTAAAAAACAATGTTTTGAACACATACCTCTTTCTGCCCCTTGACATTTATCTCTTTTTGCTTTAAGAGAAGCACATGTGTTGCAAATCCCCATCCTTGTCTTCTTAGGAATACAAACATTGTTGAATTCAGTTTTCCATATCCTTGTAAAATAAGAATATGTAATAAAATTACCAATTCCTTCAACAACTTCTGCATAATCTTTGTATAACATGAATATTTCTTGTCTCGAGAAATTATATGGAATATGTATTGTGTCTTTATTTGGCATACACTCTCCATGATTTGAAAAGAAGTCTTTCATCCATGTCTTAGCAGTATTTGCAAACGGCCCAACCTCCCATTTATAATGTGCTTCTGAATAATATGTGGGATCCATTTCCAATATATCCTGAATTCTTGACAAACGACAATTACCAATTGAATGCAACATTTCAAACACCTTTCTGCAAAGCAATACATTCTCAATATGATAATCATAACCTGCTAGTGTGGATTGCATACAACCCACTAAATATGAATTTTGCATGATTTTATTCATTGACATATATGTTTTCCTTTTCTCCAAAACAAAGTTGAAATCCGTATTTTTCAAGCATTCCCTTCGACAAAATTCACTTGAAATCAAATGAACGATAGAACTTCTTTTTGTGAGATATTTTGTCCTCGCCCTTGTATAACTAGAATGCTTTGGATTGTTATGAAAAGGTCTACTCCTACTCCTAGTTGCAATATTTTCTTGCAACGGCTTCATCATTCCATCATCCTTTGTAAAAGTAGTTTCATCACCATTAGGAGGAATATTATCCCCACTATCATCATCCTCAACATAGTTAAGAAATTCATCAACATCATTGCGTGGAAAATTTTCTTTACCATCATCGGTTGAAGAAAACATTTCACAAGAATCATCGGCACTTTTGTAACCCTGACTCAAAAGAAATTCTTCACCATCTTGACCCATGCTTTCAAATTCTTCCTTGGGAGGATTCAATTCTTCATCACCATGAGTGTCTTTGAAATGGTCACTTGGAGAAAATGCAATATTCAGATCTGTGCCTCTAAAATTATCATTTGCAAGAAACTCTTCATCCTCCCCTTCCTTAGTGGTGCTCTCATAATCCTTGGGATTAGGCATAAGTGGAAGCTTTAAATTTGTATTCACTAGAATTTCTTCATCCTGCCCCTCCCCTTCCTCACTGAAGCTTTCATAATCCTTAGGATTAGGAATAAGTGAATGCCTTGAATCTATATTTATTGGAAATTCTTCATCCCCCCCTTCATCAGTGGTTAAATTATAATCATTATGATTAGGATGAAGTGAAAATTTTAGCTTTGGAAATTCATCCTCATCTTCATCAGTGGTGCTGGCATAATCCTTAGGATTAAGACGAAGTGGATATTTTGATGCTGCAAATTCTTCATTCCCCTCTTCCTCAGTGGTGCTGACATAATCCTTAGGATTAGGACGAAGTGCATATTTTGACTTTGCAAATTCTTCATTCCCCTCTTCATCTGTGGTGCTGACATAATCCTTAGGATTAAGACGAAGTGGAAATTCTGACTCTGGAATTTTTTCGTCCCCTTCTTCATCAGTGGTGCTTGCATAATCCTTAAGATTAGGACGGAGTGGAAATTTTGACGCTGTAAATTTTTCATTTCCCTCTTCATCAGTGGTGCTGGCATAATCCTTAGGATTGGGATGAAGTGGATGTTTTGACTCTGAAACATTATCATTCCCCTCTTCATCAGTGGTGCTCGCATAATCCTTACAATTAGGACGAATTTGATATTTTGACTCTAGAAATTTTACATCCCCCTTTTCATCAGTGGTGCTGGCATACTCCTCAGGATTAGGACAGAGTGGATATGTTGACTCTGCAGATTCTTCATTCCCCTCTTCATTTGTTGTTCTCGCATAATCCTTAGGATTAAGCTGAAGTGGATATTCTTCATCTCCCTCTTCATCAATGGTGTCCTCATAATCCTTGGGATTAGGATGAAGTGAAACTTTTGACTCTGGAATTTCTTCATCATGCCCTTCATCACTGTTGCTTTCATAATCCTTAGGATTAAGAGTAAGTGGTATAATTGGCGCTCGATTTACAGAAATTTCATTTTGTTGCACCTCATCAATTTTGTTCTCATCATCTTTAGGATAACGACCAAGTCGATTTTTTGACTCTCTATTCATGGTGAACGAACTCTCGTTATATTCATCACTCTGAATAGAGTTGTTGCGTGACGAAGATGTTGATGTTCTAGAAAGAAAAACTTCGTTATCAGAAGAAACCATGGCTTTCAAAAAGAATAGGTTGAATGATACAAATTCCTCTCCCACTTACAATATATAGCTTAAAGACTGAAAATTTCCCTCCAAAAAAATTCGCGAAAAAATTTCCCTCCAAAATTTCCCGCCAAAAAATTTCGCGAAAAAATTTCCCTCCAAAATTTTCATTTCAAATATTTGGTACAAATATTAGTCAAAAAATGTATTTAACATTTTTTTTTAATAAACTGTTTATGTTGAAATATTTTACCGATATTTATATTCAAAATATCCACAAAATATTTCTATCATGGATGCCTTCCAAACTAAAATAATGTTTTTATTTCAATGATTTAACATTGACTAGATGTAAGTATTAACTATAATATTACTATAATATCTACATGCAAATATTAACTATTTTAACTATAATGACTACATGTAAATATTTTAAATTTTAAATTTTAAACTTACGTTATATTCATCTAAAATATATTTCAAAATTTATTAATAAGCTGTTGGTCTTCAAATATTTCACCATACTTTCTATTCAAAATATCCACAAAATATTCCTTTCATGCATGCCTTCGAAA